>JAJPUD010007373.1:84509-108968 GCA_023553655.1 Myrmecobius fasciatus | reverse complement strand
TCCAGCCTTTTACCTTCATCCTATATGTGTCACTATGTTTTAGATGTGCTTCTTGTAGACAACATATTGTGGGATTCTGGTTTTTAATCCAGTCTGCTATCCGCTTCCGCTTTATGGGAGAGTTCATCCCATTCACATTCACAAATAGAATAACTAATTCTTTATTTCCTGCCATCTTATTTACCAGTTATGTTTTCCCCTTTCCTTTCCCCTTTCTCCCTTGCCCCCTCCTCAGTAATTTGCTTTTGATGACCCCCTCCCCCAAACAATACTCCACCCTTTAGGTCCCCTCCCCCTGTTTTTACTCCTTTCCCCTGATTTTCCCTTCTATTAGTTTATCCCTTTCTTTTCCTCCTTTCCCTCCCACTTCCCTCTAGCAACAGACAAGTTTCTATGTGAAAATCAAGTGTCTGATATACAATTTTAGAGCCCAACCTGATGAGAGTAAGATTTACACAATGCTTATCTCCCTCCCCTCTTTCTCTCAATTATATAGGTTTTCTTTGCCTCTTCAAGAGATTTTACCTTGTTTTTACCTCCTTTTTTTTAGATCTTATTTTACCACTTTTTCCCTCTTTCCCCCAGCATGACAACCTTTCCCCCTCTAGTTTTCTTTTTCATATTATCAAAGTAATATCTAGTTAATTATACCCTCAAACTTTAAGTATCCCCATAGTAGAAATAAAGTTCTCAAGAGTCCTTTCCTTTTTACCTTTTTATGCTTCTCTTGAGTTCTGTGTTTGGAGGTCAAATTTTTTGTTCAGATCTGGTCTTTTCATTAGAAATAGGTGAAATTCACCTATATCATTGAATGACCATCTTCTTCCCTGGAGGATAATGCTCATTCTAGCTGGATACGTTATTCTTGGCTGTAATCCAAGTTCCTTTGCCTTTGGAAATATCTGTAATTCTTGTAAACTGTATCTGACACAGAGCCAGACAAACGAGGGCATCTCAAGGATTGAGGGTGGTGTTGTGAATGGACTCTGATGTGAAAACATCAAAGAAAAAGATATTAAGGGGTGGGAAAAGGTCTGTACTGGAAAAAGAGGAAAGGGGAAACATAATGGGACAATTAGTTCACATGAAGAGGTGAAAAAGATCTATTACAATTGAGGGAAAGGAAAAGAAAAGAAAAGTTTGGAATAAGTACAAAAGCCCTTACTGGGCACTGTTCTCTTCTCTTCTCTCTGCCCACTCAGACATCCACCAAGGTCCCTTACAGCTCTGGAACTCTATTATTTTTGTTCATTCAGCATCAAAGAAACCTCACAATAGGAATTATGGCCCAAAGGGACATATTGTCCCTTCCCAACCTCCATGCCATTGTACAGAACATTAGAGAATTTATAAATGACATATTCAAACCACAGAACATGAGAAATAGAATTTAACTCAATTACCATATTTTAGCCATCTCCTTCGAACTAGAAGCTATGTTAGAGATGCAAAAACAAAATGAAAAACAACCCCTACTATCAAGCAGCTTAAATTTTACTGAGGGATAGGAAACAGGGTGCTGTATCTTCCTTGGAAAATTCACATCAGGAAATGCTTCCAACAAAAAGTGGCACCTGGGCTAAGCCTTGATGAAAGCCAAAGATTCCAAGAGGAAGACCCTCATTCCTGGGATGGGAGGCAGTCTGTGCAAAGATGTGGAGATAGGATATGAAAAACCTGGTTGCAGGAAGAGCAAGTCAGACAATTCAACTGTTGAGTGCATGGAGAATAAATACCATGAACTAGGAAAGGTGAAATAGGGGTGAATGAAAGTGGTGTTTTTCAGTCATATCTGACTATTGGTGGTCCCATTTTGAAGTTTTCTTGGCAAAGATACTGCACTGGTTTGCCATTTACTCCTCCAGTTCATTTTGCAAAAGAGTAAACAGGATTAAGTGACTTAAGGTCACACAGCTAGAAGTGTCTGAAGCTGGACTTGAACTCAAGAAGATTCCAATTTCAAGTCCAGTGCTCTGTGGCACCACCTAGTGGCTCTAAGCTGAAAGTAGGCAATGTGAAAGGTACTGACTACATCCAATTCTCCCATAAAAATTCCAACAACCACAACAAAGAGCAGGAAGGGGAAAATATATTAAGTTTGAATAAAGTCAAACACCACTGACCTTCCCCCTTCCCATTAGGGCTGTTCCTGAAGCCAGCATGATCTCCAGTAGACCTAAAGCCCAGGACCTCCCATTGGGGAACAGAGTGGGTGAGAGGGGATGGGTACCACAGTCTGGAGGCTCTGGAGGAGAACTGTCTTAAGTGTTACTTGCCCTCAACTCTTGGACCCTGGGGTCTCAGTTGGGCTCCAAGAGGGGGAATGATTTAAAGGGAATCCATATCACAGTCTGCTTTTATTTAGAAAATTCATTTTTAAAAAACAATATCAGGGAGAGAGGATTGCTCTTCATATAGGAAGAATTGTTTTCTCCCCTCCTAGCTCTTATTCATGGATACTGGATGTCTGGCTGGAAGAAGCCATCTTGTCCTTCCTTCTTATTTTAGAGGTGAGATGAAGGAACTTCAGCCATGTAGGGGCAGAATTTAAACTCAAAATCTATTACTATAGATCCAGTAGCTTTTCACTGTGTCTCATTCTTGATTTTAATCAGCATGAATCTAGCAGAACCAGAGAGTTAATACCTATCCGTCCTTGTTGACTGTTTTATTTACCTTTATTTGGTGTTTGCTTTTATTTATTAAAAGGCCTTTAAAAATTATTTGCCTGGCTGATTCAATCTCTCCATGTGCAGAACTTGCATTTGGGATAAGCCTTAGACTGAGAAGGGAAAGCCTAGGAGGACCAGAATTCCAATCTCTACATGAAAAGTCCTGCTACTGAGAACAAGGGAGGATAAGAAGGAACAGAAAGGGAAAAAAAAGTTAAGGAGCAATTCAGATGTTGAGGGAAAGGTTTGGTTGGAAATTCTTATTAGCAGGAAGATGGGTGTGAAGTTGGGGGTGAGAAGGTGGACAGGAGAAAACAGCCTAGGACTAATCTGCCAGAAGCTACTAAGAGAATGACCCAAGAAAGGTGGATGGGGAGCGTTTAAGAAAGTAGGACCTAAGGGGGGGAAGGAATTAAACCCATAAAAATCTGTCATCTGCTTTACTGGAAACAGCCTTGAAGTCTGTGTGATCCAGAGTTGAGATCTCATCTCCCCAAGCATGAGGATCCATTGAAGGAAGAGAGATAGCCTGAACAAGAGAAATATGGAGGGATATATGACAGTTGTCTTCAGTTATTGGAAGGACTCTCTTGCAGGAATAGCATTCAATTTGCTCTAATTGGCTCCAGAGGATTGAAGTGGATGCAAAGAGGAAAACTTAAGAAGAGACAAATTTCAGCCAGAAGTTTTGAGCTAAAATTTCCTTGTAATTATCACTAGCTAACAGTCGAATGGGCTGCCCTGGGAGGTAGCAGGTCCCTCCTCAGTAGGAGGCCAGATGACAATTTGTCAGCTATTCCTTTTATTCAAGGTTGGACTAGAGAAACTCTTCTCATTTCAAAAGTCTGTGATTCTAACTCTCAATTTTTTCCCATAACTCCGGTTGACTCATTCTCTACTCTTATCAAACTGGACCAATAATGATTCACAGATCTCTTGCCATTCCTCCGCTTCCCTCTTCCAGAAGTGCTCCCCAAACTCACTTCTGCCAGTTAAAATTTGTCTCTTCTCTCCAGGCTCAGTTTAGGTGCCACTTCCTACTTACCACCTTCTCTAATTTTCCCATAAATGTTTTTCCCCTCCTCAAATATTCTTAGATCACTCTGTGACTTCAGTTACTTTGAGAGGAAATGTCTTCACACAAAGGCTATCAACAGGACTGGAACCAGTCTGCAATCTATGTGTGAACAGAGTCTGAAACAGAGCAGGCTAGAGACAGGAGAGTCAGGACATAAACAGAAATTTAATTAATTTTAGAATAAGAAAAATTATACCTGCAGGTGGAAGCTCCTCCTCACCCTCAAAACAGGGCTTTAAACACTGCTGATACTGCAGTCACTTACTTGCTTGAAAAGAGCTGGCCCATAACACAATCATTCCTAGAACTAGAGATAGTTCTCATGGTTAGCTTATCTTAGGACAACCGTGGGAACAATCATTGTTTCAAGTTGCTTGTGTGTGTGTGTGTGTGTGTGTGTGTGTGTGTGTGTGTATGTGTGTAGGGAGATTGTGGCTACTCATGGGTCACAGAAGCAGAGTTCTATATGGAAACAAGTACAGTATCTATCAGTGACTAAGAACAGGGATTTTGAACATGTGATGGGCAGCCCTGGGAAATAAGGGAGTTAAATCCTTCAGTGAATACCTGATGCTGGTCTAATCAATACACTTTGCCAGAGGGTGATATCCCAAGTGCAAAGGATTATTGTTATGCAAAGATCAGTCTGCCTGCAGAGCCTTAGTTCTGGGGGAAAGGATATCTTCAAAATATTTTTATAAATTTGAATGACCAAGGATTCTGATAAAGGCCTCATTTTTAAAATATATAGAGAAATGACTCAAAATTATAAGAATTCAAGCCATTCTACAATTGATAAATGGTCAAAGAATATGAAGACAATTTTCAGATGAAGAAATTGAAACCATTTCTAGTTATATGAAAAAGTGCTCTAAATTATTATTGATCAGAGAAATACAAATTAAGACAACTCTGAGTTGCCACTACCCATCTCTGAGACTTACTACACACCTCTCAGATTGGCTAAAATGACAGGAAAAGATAATAACGAATGTTGGAGGGAATGTGAGAAAACTGGGAAACTAATACATTGTGGGTGGAGTTGTGAATGGATCCAACCATTCTGGAGAGCAATTTGGAACTATGATTGATTTTAATCTTCCTGAATCTAGCAGAACCAGAGAGTTAATACCTATCCATCCTTATTGACTGTTTTATTTACCTTTACTTGGTTTTTGCTTTTATTTATTAAAAGGTTTTTAAAAATTATTTGCCTGGCTGATTCAATCTCTCCATGTGCAGAACTTGCATTTGGGACAAGCCTTAGACTGAGAAGGCTTATATCCCAAAGAGATCTTAGAGGAGGGAAAGAGACCCACACGTGCAAGAATGTTTGTGGCAGCCCTTTTTGTAGTGGCTAGAAACTGGAAACTGAAGGGATGCCCATCAATTGGAGAATGGCTGAATAAGTTATGGTATATGAATGTTATGGAATATTATTGTTCTGTAAGAAGCGACCAGCAGGACAATTTCAGTGAGGCCTGGAGAGACTTACATGAACTGATGCTGAGTGAAATGAGCAGAACCAGGAGATCATTATACACAACAACAAGACTATGTGATGATCAATTCTGATGGACGTGGCTCTCTTCAACAATGAGATTATTGGGTCCAGTTCCAATGATCTTGTGATGAAGAAAGCCATCTACACTCAGAGAGAGGACTGTGGGAACTGAATGTGGTTCACAAAATAGCATTTTCACTCTTTTTTGTTGTGGCTTGCTTGAATTTTATTTTTTCTCATTTTTTTCCCGGTTTGATTTGATTTTTCTTGTGCAGCAAGATAATTGTGTAAATGTGTGCATATATTGGATTTAACATATATTTCTATCATGTTTAACATATATTGGACTACTTGATAGATAGGGGAAGGGGGGAATTGGAACACAAAGTTTTGCAAGGGTTAATGTGAAAGAATTATCCATGCATATATTTTGAAAAATAAAATGCTTTAATTAAATTAATTAATTAATCAATTAGAATGACCACTTTTCCCAATGTTGGAGAGGGGATAATGAGACATATTGGAAGGGGGAAAATTAATAGCATGAGAAGGTCCCCTACACCTTTAAGTTTCTTTATTTTATTTATTATTTATTGCTGAGGCAATTGGGGTTAAGTGACTTGCCCAGGGTCACACTACTAGGAAGTGTTAAGTGTCTGAGGCCAGATTTAAACTCAGGTCCTCCTGACTTCAGGGCTGGTGCTCTATCCACTGCTCCACCTAGCTGCCCCCACCTTCAAGTTTCTATGATTGTTTGGATCTTCCATTTCCCCATTACAATTTTTCTTGTGTTATACATGTTGAATTTCCATGAATAGAATGTAAGCTCCTTGAAGGTAGGAGTTGTGCTGCTTATTACAGAGTAGACATTTTAATAGTCTACTATTAGCAAGCAATGGGGAGATTAGAATAGTTATAACTTTGTGGAGGAAAAAATCTGATGGGTTTTAGTGGACCACAAGCCACATTTAACTTAATGATGTGATCTGGCCATTTCCCAAGCTACCATCTTAAATTTCATAAAAGAAGCATGCATTCTGGAACAAGGAAGTGACTATCACTGTTCTCTGCTCTGGTTGGGACACATAGGGAATATGAGAGCTCAGAGATGGTACAGGAAGGACATGGACAAGCTCAAAAGTGTCCAGAAGATGGCAACCAGGGTAGTGAAGGGCCCTAAGCTCAGGTCACATGAGAATAAGTTATATAAAATGAAGATTTTTAGCTCTGAGAAGTCTCAGGACTTACATGACATTTGTCTTCACTTATTTAAAGGGTTTCATGTGGAAAAGGCATAAGTTTTATTCTGCTTGGCCCCAGAGGACAGAACTAGGGAGCAGGGAGCATCATGCTGAAGTCAGTTCCTAGAGGCTCATGAGAGTAAATTGTTAAATTTTCAGGGTATTTACAATCAGGAAATCAACAAATACTGTAAGTGTTTGGATTGTTTTGATGATGACACAGAGGTGAGAAAATAATGGATAGAAAAAGATAATCATGCAAACCAAACTGAAAAGCGGTACCATCTGTATTTCATCTCATAGATTCAGCTGTTAAACAATCACCAGAAGCAATGGATAGAAGTTACAAGAGATAGAGATGAAGAGACAGTACATCCAAGCATGGAAATTGGGGTGGTGGTTATAGCAAGAATAAAGTAGTCAGATGATGAGTATTATGGGGGTGTCTCCTATGTTGTTATTGTTCAGTTGTTTCAGTCCTGTACTGTGACCCTATTTGGAATTTTCTTGCCTGAGATACTGGAATGATTTGCCATTTGCTTCTTCAGCTCATTTTACAGATAAGAAAATGGAGACATGTGATTTTCCAGGGTCTAGCTAGTAAGTATCTGAAGTCACACAGATCTTCCAGGTACTCTATCCATTGCACTCCCTGCCTGCCTACTTTCTGTCTATACTTTCTCTGATTTCTGTTTTGCTGTTGACTTAAATAAGTGATGTTTTTCTGGGGTTTTCTTTTAGTTTTGGCATTTGCTATGTGTGCTTATTGTGAAAGTGGTATTTGGTGGGAGTGGAGTCAAATCTTGGCTGTAGAACTTAGAAAATTCATTTCCCATTAAGGAAAAGTGATCAGGAGTTCAGCCTAAACTTGCAAATTGCTTTCCCTAAACTAATAATCATAATTTCCCTAGACTAATGATATTTAAAGGAGCAGATAGATCTAATTCTAGGCTATTACGCCCTCTCTGTGAGGAGAGCACAGTGGTAGGCAGCTTGTGGTCCCAACTTCCTACATCCCTTCTGGAAGAAATCAGGCTCTCTTGAAGAAGGTGGGAAGGGAGGAATCACTAGAGATGACTTTTATTCTTCCTTCCCTTTGAAGTACCAACAGTGGCATTCCAACACAACACTCCTACCTTACAATAATATAGCATTTTCAATTCTGCAAATTTGAGGATCACTGGATCCTCAAAACAACTCTTGTGAAGTAAATTCTGTGATCATTATCTTCATTTTATGGGTGACTCCAGATTCAGAATTCAAAGAGGTAAATTTCAACTTGATGTCATGAAAATATTTCCTAACAATCAGAACTGTCCCAAAGTTCTCTCCTTACTTGAAAGTCTTCAAGTTGGGGTCATTGGAGAAAGAGTTCTTGCTCAATGAAGACTGTTGGGATGGTTATATAGAAGGAATACTTACTCAAGTACAGATTAGACTATACAGCCTCTGAAATCCCTGCCCACTTTGGGCATGAGCCCACTTGGGCTTCTCACCAGGACAGTATGAGTCTGGCTGACTCTAATTTTGATTTCTGGGTTGCGTTTTAATTCTGGCTTTAATGAGGGAGTGATGGTGAGTTCTCTAAATGGAATGGAAGCAAATACCCCATCTAGTGGAGGGTAGGGGGTGATGGGAAAGACAGGATTAGTCAGAAAAGAGCTAATTCTCAAAGGGAGGGGCAACAAATTCATCAGCATAATCAGAGAAATAAAATCACACAAACACAGGGCTCATAAAAGAATTCACTCAGCTTTCATTAATTAGCCCAGTGCACACAATGAAGGAACAGATGAGTGAGTAGAACAGTCTAAGAACAATAATTTGCTCAGAAAAATCCCTTGGTGATTGCCAATTTATCATCTGAATAAGGAACTGTTGATTAATCAAAGATTAGAAATAGAAGTTACTACTTGCTTTAAAGGCCTATACATGGTCTAAAAGTGAATATTTTTAGTTTCATGTTAAGGAGGAATTTTTAAAATTATTATTATTAATCAGATAATAATAGTCAATAAACATTTATTAATCACCTACTATGTGCTGAGCACTGTGTTAAACATACACACAAAGGTAAAAGATAGTCCTTGTTCTCAAGAAACTTACATTCTACTGGAGAAGACCACAAGCAAACAATTGATTTTTCAACAAAAAGTCAGTTTAAAATCCAATTCAATTCAACAAGCATTTGTTTAAAACTTAATATGTGCAGCAACTCTCCCCTCGTTGTAATAAGCAGTGCAGTCTAATGGATAGAGTTAGCTTAGTACCAGAGAAAGAGCACTGGATCTTGACTCAAAGGACTTTGGGTTTAGATCCTGAGTCTGCTGCTCATTACTTATGTAACCTTGGACCAGCTACCAGAGTTTATTTTTATAATAAGGGAGTTGGAATAAGCTGTGTCACTGGGACACTAACACATTATTGGCCTAGTTGTGAATTGATTCAAACATTCTAGAGAACAATTTGGAACTAAGCCCAAAGGGCTATCTATCAGACTGTGCATACCCTTTGATCCAGCAGTGTCTCTACTGTATTCCAAAGAGATCATAAAAAAAGGGAAAAGGACCCATGTGTGCAAAAATGTAGCAGCTCTTTTTGTAGAGACAAGGAACTGGAAACTGAATATTCATCATTTAGAGAATGGCTGAATAAGTTATGGTATATGAATATTATGAAATATTATTGTTCTGTGAGAAACGACCAGCAGGATGATTTCAGAGAGACCTGGAGAGACTTGCATGAACTGATGCTGAGTGAAATGAGCAGAACCAGGAGATCATTATACACAGCAACAGCAAGATTGTGTGATGATCTATTCTGATGGACTTGGCTCTTTTCAACAATGAGGTAATTCAGGTCAATACCAATAGACTTGGGATGGAGAAAGCCATCAACATCCAGAGAGAGGACTGTGGGCATTGAATGGGGACTGATCCACTGAGTGTGGATCACAACATAATAGTTTCACTTTTGTAGTTGTTTTTCTTGCTTTCTTTCTTTCTCACACTTTTTTTCTTTGTGATATGATTTTGTACATCATGATAAAATGTGGAAACATGTTTTAGAAAAATTGCACGTGTTTAACCTACATTGGATTACTTGCTGTCTAGGAGGAAGGAGAAGGGGGAGAGGGAAGAAGAAAAGTATGAACACAAGGTTTTGCAAGGATGAATGTGAACTAACTTTGCATGTATTTTGAAAAATGAAAAGCTATTATTAAAAAAAAGAATAAGCAGTCTCATCCAACTCAAGATCTCATTTTAACTGTTCAGTAGTTTTTCAGTCATGTCTGACTTTTCTGACCCCATTTGGGGGTTTCTTAGCAAAAATACTGGAGTGGTTTGTCATTTTCTTCTCCAGCTCATTTTACAGGTGAGGAAACTGAGGCAAATAGAGAGGTTAAGTACTTTGCCCAGGGTCATATAGCTAGTAAACTGAGTCCAGATTTGATCTTGGCCTTCCTGATCCCAGGGCCATTCATTGCTCCACAAGGCCACCAGCTACCTTAGCATCTTCCTAATAATTTGATGTGAATTTCATTCATTCATTCAATTATTCAGAAAGCACTTACAAAGGTCCTACTCTATTCTATACACTGTTTGGGTCTTGGGGAAACAGGAAAGGCTTCTGGAAAGAGAGAGCACTTGAACTAAATCTTGAAGGGAGATAGAGATGGCAAGAGGCAAAGATGAAGGAGGGATTTCCAAAGTGCTGGTAGGTTTAAAAATGCATTCCTTCCAGAGGTGGGTATTGCCAGGCCCATTATCCCTGCTCTCCAGGGGAGGCTGTGACACAGTTTAAGCATCTTCTCCAAGTTCACACAGGAAATTTCAGAATTGGTATTCTAACTCAGATCTTCAATCGATCAATCCAAATGTAGCCCAGGCAAAGATCACTCACCCCAAAACTTCCCTTACACTAGCAGGTTTTGTTACTCCACAAGGGGACCTGAGAGAAATTATTATTTTACTATTATGTTAATAGTCATTTATTAAATTGGGATTCAGGCTTTTCTCCTTCATTTCCTCAATAAGGCCCAGCTCTAGTTAAAGTCAGTCTCTGGAAAGACATAATTGATGAAATTGTTCCTAGCCTTCAAGGAAGATGCTCTTCAATCTTGGGTGGGACTCCACCCAACTAGAAGACCCATCTCTGGTTTAGAATATAAATAGAAGCCAGTATGAGCAAGCTCTTACCCCAGGGAAAAGGAGCCCAAGTGCTGGTTCTCCTTCATTTTAGCAATCCGGATCATGAAGGAAAAAACTAATCAATATTGTATGAATGGAGATCAATTCCCCTCTCCAGACTGCTGGAGGCAACTGAATTTCATTATCTAACCAAGTTCTCAGCAGGAGGAGCTGAAGACTTTCATCCTACTTCATCATTAAATATCTACCAATCAGGATTGATTTTCTCTTGTCAGGAGCATTTCTTTTTACAAAGATATTTAAGGCGTTCAATGTCTCAATTGGCTGTCTTTGATTACTGAGTGAAACCAATGACCATCAATTTATGGATTAGATAGCCTAATTAATAAATTGATCATTATGAATTACCCAGAAACTGTCTTTTGGGGGTTTTCATTTGTTACAGCACTCTCTCAAATGTACCACATGAAGAGAATTGCCAAATTAAGAAGAAGGTACTTTATTTTGCTTTGGTTTGTTGGGAGTGAGGGTAGGTAGGGGGTAAAAGAGGAACCAAAGGAGAAAATTTTAGGTTTAAGCCATCCCTATGAGTACTAAAACCTAGACAGAGGAATTCATGGATTACTGGGAAAACAGAATGACATCTAACAAAGTCCCTGGATGGAATAAAATCTTTTACACTGTGATAAACTGCCACTTGACAAAAATACTTTTGAGTCACTAGAGAATCCCCTGGTATTTTTCAGCAGATGGTTTGCCTGACCCAGTTTTGGTTGGGAGAATCTTAAATGAGAGTTCACTGGAGAAGGCATCAAACCTTTTGATTCTGGCCCAGTTGTACAGGCAGAATATCAGGCAAGTCCTGTAACTAGGTCCTATCAGCTGATGGTCCCAAATCCTACCTCAGAAGCTGAGGGATTAAAAAGCGTCATACAAGTTAAATATTCCAGCATCACAGAATTAAATACTCTGGTCCTTCTAGGTACTTACATTTTTGGTCCATATCTGTGTTTTAATTTATATGGAAACTCCCTCTACCAATGTAGATTGGAGATTCATTTGCAATTTATAAGCTCTAAGATTTTTCTGGGCTACTGAGAGTTTAAGTTATTTACTCAAGACAAGATGAGACAGTTGGGTCAGGAATGGTTCTTGAACACAACTGATCCATGTTAAGATCATCTTTCTTTCTTCTATGCTAATTGACTCTCTATCATTGTTTTTTTCACCTAACACAAGTTTCATAGTCTGCATAATTGCCCTAAAATTATCAAACTGTGCATACTTTTTGATCCAACAGTATCTCTACTGGGCCTGTATCCCAAAGAGATTATAAAGAAGGTAAAGAGACCCACATGTGCAAAAATGTTTGTAGCAGCCCTTTTTGTAGTGGCAAGAAACTGGAAACTAAATGAAACTGGAAACTAAATGGAAACCTATCAGTTGGGAAATAGATGAATAAGTATATGAATGTTATGGAATGTAATTGTTCTGTAAGAAATGCTCAGGAGAATGATTTCAGAGATACCTGGAGAGACTTATATGAACTGATGCTGAGTGAAGTGAACAGAATCAAAAGAACACTGCACACAGCAACAACAAGATTTCATAATGATCAACTTTGATGGATCAACAATGAGATGATTCCAGCCAATTCCAATAGACTTGTGGAGAGAACCATCTACATCCAGAGAGGTTACTATGGGGATTGAATGTGGATCAAAGCATAGTATTTTCACTTCTTTTGTTATTTGCTTGCTTTTTTTTCTTTCTCATTTTTCCTTTTTGATCTGATTTTTCTTGTGCAACATGACAAATGTGTGAATATGTATATAGAAGAATTGCATATGTTTAACCTATATTGAATTACTTGCTATCTAAAGGAGGGGGTGGGGAAAAGGAAGGGAGAAAAATTTGGAACACAAAGTTTTTCAAGGGTTAATGTTGAAAACTATCTTTGCATGTATTTTGAAAATAAAAAGCTATAATTATTTTTTAAAGCAGCAATTTGCTCCAAACCCCTGATTTTGCTGATTAGGAAACTGAGGCCCAGCATCACAAAGGCAGAGCCAAGAAACTCTTCCCATTTCTATTTACTCCTTATGAAGACTACTCAATCATCTCCCAACTCTAAGAGTAGGATAAGAAATTTCTGCCCATCCTCTTTAAACCTGAAAATAAAACAAGATTAGCCTTCCAGGTCTTGACTAAGCAAGACTCAAATCCAGATTGCCTAGTATCTTTCACCAGTGATGCACTTTTCAAGAAAATGTGTCTTCTTGAAGGAAGGAAAAAGGGTTTGTGGATTCTGTAGAAGAACAGGGGAAAACAGCATTTGGAATGGAGCAAAGAATATTGCATCTGAATTCAGAAGACCTGAGTTCAAATATTGACTCTGGAACTTCCTTTTAAGGGAATCCATGGTGGGTATCTGAGTTAAGGTCAGATTAATCTACCAGACAGCTCATATTGTTCTCTCCATCAGTCTCACTTCTTGGCTGAGGTTCTGAAAGATACTTTGTCACTTACCTCCTTCTAATCCATCCTATCCATAGCTGCCAGTTTAATCTTTCTAAAGCACCACTTCCATCATGTTCCTGCTTGGTTGACTAAGCTTCCAAAGCTTAGTCAAGTATTTGAGGCCATGATAATGGAGCCCACCCTGGTTATTCAAACATAACTATTTCCTTTTACATCATGCCTGCAGCTCTATCAGGTCAATCTGCTCTTTGTCCTTCCTTTTGGGGCTGCAGAGCAGGATCATCCAAGAATTTGAATTGAAATATTGCCTCTCTCCTGTATGAAAGACTTTGGAGAAAGCAATTTTCTTCTTTGGTCCTCAGTTTCTTCATCTGTAAAATGAAGAAATTGTTTGGCCCCTTCTAGCTCTTAATCTATGACCTGAGGTTAAAAAAAATGGGCTGCTATTTAAAATATGGTTTTTGTTTGTTTAGCTTGACTCTAGAAGGAAAAATGAGGGGTCTGAAATGGAGTTTGACTCAAGTAAAAAATTAGTAATAATTAACATTGACCTAAGAATGAACCTGTCCAAGAAAGTAGTGAACTCCCCTTTACTGATGGTATCCATAGGCTGAATGATCATATATCATGAGTTCTGGAGAGGAAGTTCTTGGTCATGTATGGATTCGAATTGATACTTTCTGAAGACTCTGATCTCCAAATTGTAAGCGTGGAAGCAGGGATTACAATTTACCTTTGCACCCAAGGAGTAGCAAGAAGCACAGGGGACAGTACTTTTAAAACTGAAGACAAATTGTGTTTTGACTGAGGATTTACCATTGGTCTTCACTTTAAGACTGAATACCTCTATATCATCTATATGTGAAATTTGGAGGTATGAAAGGAGGAGGAAGAGGAGTAGGATGAGGAGGAGGAGGAAATTACATTCACAGATTAAGATTACCAGAGAATGACTACTCCCCAGAGTTACAAGGTATTCTGTAAGTCCACACTCCTAAAACTATAGATCATAAACCTCCACCAGTGGCCTTATCTTTGACAGTCAGCCAGTATATGCAATTAGCTCAAAGCAAAGGCATTTATTAAGCTGACATATTGAGGATAATACCCACAAAATACTCCCCTATAATCTATGAAATTCTCTCCCATAAACAAACATAATGTTGGAGGGAAGCACACTGACACTGAGGAGATCATGTGAGGGAACAAAAGTGGCCAGGGCCATTTAAGCCTTTGGTGCTGTCAGGTACTAATGTTCTTTCTCTTCTCATGGCATTCTCATATCAGTTCCCTCCCTATATCTCCTCCAGGTGCAGTATTTGCTGGCTAAGTCACTCAACTGTATTCTCTGAGCCTGCTCCTAGACTAACTTCCAACTGAAAGAAAGAAAGAAAGGAAGGAAGAAAGAAAGAAAGAAAGAAAGAAAGAAAGAAAGAAAGAAAGAAAGAAAGAAAGAAAGAAAGAAAGAAAGAAAGAAAGCAAAAGAGAAAGAGAAAGAGAAAGAGAAAGAGAAAGAGAAAGAGAGAAAGAGAAGAGAGAGAAAGAAAGAGAATAAAAAGAAAAGAATGAATGAACAAACATATATATGTGTGTGTGTGTGTGTGTATATATATATATATATATATTCTTTGCTGGCAAAGAGCACTCTCATCAGAACTACTTCTAGTGAATATCTAGACTCTCAATTCTAGACCCACTTTTTGTGGGTACTATGTCTCCCTGGAAAAGTAACTTAGTTACAAAGTTTTATGCCTAATGGATGGAGGGAAAGGAGAAATTCCCCTCTTCCTCCCTAAGGGCTCTCTGATAGAGGCAGAAAAAGAAAAGTAATCTTCCAAAGATCTGTGCACTCTTTCAATAGGTAGATCTCTTTTAGACCTCTAACAAGGGTATCATTCCTTGAAACTGCTTCCTTTCTCTTAATTTCTCCAGAAAGAAGCTAGCTTTTTAAAGGCTAACTGGACCCTGATCTTTGGTCTTTGGTCTGCAAATTACCAAAACTGCTCTTCTAATTCCAAAAGACTTTCATTCTGCATAGGGCTAACAAGTGAAAACTCTTCTTTGCTCTTCATTTAAGACATTAACATTTTGTTGTAACTGTTCCCTTCCCTTCCTTTCTACATATATATGCAATGAAAAATTTTCACACGCACAAAACCAAGGATATTAGAATCAAAAAGTAAACATTTAATTAGGGGAAATTGTGTAGCAAAATTATCTGGAAAAGATCTAATTCAACAGTCAGCATACAGATATTTAATAAGCACTTACTATGTACCAGGTACTGCACTAAACACTGGAGAGGCAAAGAAAAACGTGTCTAAGGCTTTCTAGTTGAACAATAAGGTGAAATATTAAATGTTTTCTCTGATATCTATGTCCTCTCAGACCTCTCCAATACAGAAATTATGTATCAAAGATAAAGCAACTTCAGCTATCTCCATGATCTAGGACACTCAGGATTCTCCCACCCAATTTTTTTTTTTAAAACAAGAGCAGATATTATTAAACCTTAATTCATTCAGCTCCACCCCCACCCCCCATACCTTGTGTGATACTTTCAGTGAGGTTGTACTAGCAGACCCTAGGACATAACCCCAGGCTTACAATAAAACTCAGCCCTATACTTTGGTTCTCCCCTTCCCCTTTCTAGTGTCATGGAAACCCCAGCTCCAGACTACAGAAATTTGTTCTAGGAATGAGAGATATAATGCCTAGACTGTATCCCTTAAAGTGCAAAAATCTGCCAAGGGTACATCTCCGTTGCACTAGTATTTCAAAGCTCTGAATTGCTGGTGCTGCAGTTGACAACCCTAGATAACACAGCAGAACCAGTCTTGGGGTGGACAGCTCCATAACCCCAGCATTGCAAAGCTCCAAAGTAGAGGCTATAGGCAAAAGAATCAAGAAACAGAAAGAGTGGAATAGAGCAGCAGGGCAACCCATTGTGCTGGGAAAGAAAGGGTGCAACACTCCATTAAGCCTGAGGGAAAGAACACAGCATTCAGCTGGGGGCAATTCTAACCATCCAAAAGTCACTTGTGGCAGAGACCTACCCTGGTGAATCATGAATTATCCAGTGTGAGAAGTGAGGTATTTTAAGAGCTAGCTCCCAAGGAAACTATAATCAAAGGGGAGGGAGTCAGAAAGTAAGTGATAGGGGAAAATAAAGGATGAGGGAGGACTGGAATTACAAAGGTCTCTGGAAGAAGAAAATTCAAATAACTTAAACTTAAGTAAATAAATCAACAGTAACAGCAGAAAGAAATATGGGTTTTCAGATCAAATGAACAAGTTCAGACCTTTACTAAAAAAAAGTACTGCAAAATAAAGGAAAAATCATCCAACACTTCATAAAGCAGAGGACCCTGTATAAATTGAAGCAAAGGTAACCACAGCACCTTGTTCTTAAGTGGGAGCAAAATTTGTTGCCTATACAACAAAAATAATGAGCAGAATAGATAGTATAGTCTGCATTGGCAAACCTCACCAAAGAAACAAAAGAGAGAAAAACATTGGGAATACAATTACACAGAAGTGAAGGACTATCTAGAAGAATAGAAGCAAAAAGTAATAACCTTAAGAGAAAACATACTCACTATACAAGTGTAAAATCAGGATCTACAGAGAGAACCTAAGGATGATAGGTCTTTCTAAAGAACATGGCAGGACAAAAAAACCTCCATGCCATAATGCAAGAAACAGTAAAATGAACTGCCCAGAACTTCCAAACATAGAAAATGAATTATCAATTTAAAGAATGCACAGAGCACTTGAGAAAAATGCCAAGGCTACAAACTCCAAGAAACATACTAGTTAAATTTAACAATTCAATTCAGAAACAGTAACCTGCTAGTGATCAGAAGAAAGACTTCCATTCAAAAGAAACAGAATGACTTTTTTTTTGATTAAAGCAAAGAAACTTAAGGAATATAATACTGCATTTCATAGCAGGAAAGGGAAGGAAATCATAACCTTAAAAAAAGCAATATTAGAGGCAGATGGAGGAAAATATAAGCCTAACTCTTAAAACTTGAAATGTGAATGGATTAAGTAATACAATAAGATAAAAATTTAAAAAAGTGGCAGATTGGATTAAAAAACAAAACTCTACAATCTGTTGCTTACAAGAAACACATTTATTAAGCAAAGATTTATTATACATAAAATAAAATGAAGATTATGGAGGAAAATTTACTGTGCTTCAAATCCAAAAAAGCAGGAGTTGCAACCATGCTTTCTGACAAAATAAAAACAAACATTCAAAAAATAAAAAAGGATAAACAAGAGAACTACATCATGCTGAAATGAATCTTAGACCACAAACCAATATCAACAATAAATTTTTAAGCTCCAAATGCCTTGACATTCAAATTATAAAGAAAACATTATCTAGGGGCAGCTAGGTGGTGCAGTGGATAGAGCACCAGCCCTAAAGTCAGGAGGACCTGAATTCAAATTTGACCTCAGACACTTTACACATCCCAGCTGTGAGACCTTGAGCAAGTCAGTTAACCCCAATTGCCTCAGCAAAAAAGAAAAAGAAAACATTATCTAAGCTACAAGAATTCATAGCAATATAATAGTGACAGAAAACTTCAATATTCTCTCAATTTTGGGTAAACATAACAGAAGGATAAACAAAAGAGAAAATATGAAAATAAACAAATTGTAAGAGAAAATAGATTTAAAAGACTTATTGCATCTTATAAATGGTACAGCAAAAGAATATACTTATTTCTCAAGACTACATGGAACTTTTACTGAAATCTACCATGTACTAGGGCATAGAGATATTGCAATTAAATGTAAAAAACTAGAAATAGTTAATACATTTTTAATAGACTAAAATGAAATAAAAACAGACATTGGCTCAAGGACCACAAAAAGAAGACAATGAGGAAATTCTAAATTCTGGGTCAAAGAACAAATAATAGACACTATTAATGACTGATATAAAAGAAAATGATAATGATGTAACAACAAACCAAAATTTCAAGGATTCACTTAAAACAATTCATGAAGGGTGGGGGGTAGTAATCATATTCTTACAAACATATATTAAGAAAAAAGAAAAAGAAAAGATTAATGAACTGAATATATATATTTAAAAATAGATAACCAACACATCAACAAACCAAAATTAAACACAAAAGAGAAGACATTAAAAATTAAAGGGGAATAGATAAATTGGAAATAAAAATGCCACAGAAATGATATAGAAAATCAAAAGCTGGTAGTTTGAAAAGACTTACACCAATCTGATTAAAATGAAGAAGGCAGAACATCAAATTATCAGTAAAAAAAAAAGTGTCCAAGATAAATAGAAAATTAACACAATTATATGAGAATCCTACATAATACAAATATTTAACAACAATTATATATAATATAAAATCCATTGTCCCAATAGATGGTCAAAGGAAATGAGCAGGCAGTTTTCAAAAGAGGAAATACAAGCTATCAGCAACCACATTTAAAAAAAATGCTCCAAATGACTATTGATAAGAAAGATGGGGAGTCTATTTATCAAGACAAACCCAGGAACTGTTTGAACACAATTATAAAATACTTCTCACACAAAGTCAGATCTAAACAATTGGAAAATATTAATTGCTCATGGACAGACAATCAAAACAACAAAAATGGCAATTCTATCTAAATTAACTTACTTATTCAGTACCATGCCAATCAAATTACCAAAAAAAATTTATTTTCTAGAACTAGAAATAATAATTACAAAATTACCAAAAAACACAATAGTTACAAAATTCTTCTGGAAAAACAAAGGTCAAAATAACCAAGAGAATCAATGGGGAAAAAAGTGAAATAAGCTGACCCAGAATTACCAGATCTTAGATTATATTACAAAATGCTTATCATCAAAACAATCTAATACTGGCTAAGAGAGTGGCAAATCAGTGGAATATAGTAGGTACATAATAAATAGTAGTAAATGACCATAGTAATCTAGTATTTTAATAAGTGCAAAGATCCAAGCTTTGGGGATAAGAACTCACTATTTGACAAAAACTGCTGGAAAAACTAAAAAAGCAGTTTGTCAGAAACTAAGTATAAACCAACTTCTCATACTACATATCAATATAAGATATAAAGCATGATACCGTAAGGGAAGGAAGGAAGGAAGGAAGGAAGGAAGGAAGGAAGGAAGGAAGGAAGGAAGGAAGGAAGGAAGGAAGGAAGGAAAGAAGGAAGGAGGGAAGGAAGGAAGGAAGGAAGGGAGAAAGGGAGGGAGGAAAAGAGGGAGGGAGAGAAGGAGGGAGGAAAAAAGGAAGAGAAGGAGGGATGGAGGAAGAGAGGGAGGAAGGGAGAAAGGAATAGAGGGAGGGAGGAAGGAATAGAGGGAAGAAGGGAGAGATGGAAGGGAGGAAGAGAGGAAGGGAGAAGGGAGGAAAGGAGGGAAGAAAGAGGAGAGAAGAGTTCTAGACCAGGATTGAGAGGACATGATGTTTGAATCTTGATTTTATCACTTGCTAACTGTACACATAAGGTATATAAAGAGTGGCAGAAGGTAATCTGTGAGGGAAACAAGACCTTAGCAACTGAAGGGACAAGAAAGGTAGAATTTGAGCTGAATCTTGATAGAATCCAAGGAAAGTAAAAGCTGGGTATATTCTAAGTATGGAGAACAGACAATACAAGACATAGAAACAGAGATTGCTAAATTACAAGAGAACAGAGCAGCTAATGGGAATGTTAAGTGTATGAGAGGGAGTAAGAGAAGATCAGTCAGTAATGATAGTTTTGAACTAGGTTATGTAGGACTTTGAAGATCAAACAGGAATTTGTATTTTATCCTAGGGATAAGAGAGAGACACTAAAGCTTCTTAAGAGAAGTGACATTCACTATATAGTTTAGCAGTTTTGTGAAAGATGGTTTAGTAAAGGGAGAGACATATGACAGAGAGACCAACATGGAGGCTATTACAGTAGTCCAGCCAAGATGTGTGAAGGCCTCAGCCAGGGTAGTGGCCATATGAATGGAAAGAGGAGGATGGAGGCTAGAAATGTGGAGAAGAATCAATTCAACTTGGCCACTGATAAGATATTCAGAGTGAGGGAGAAGAAAGGATCAAGGAAGGCTCAGAAGTTTGGGACCTGAGACTAGAGGATCTGTAATGGTTTCAACAGAAATAGGGAAGTTCAGAAGAGGGGTGGATTTAAGGAAAAGCAATTTTTTTCAGGACTTAATTTGTTCTGAAAAACAAAAAAATTGTGTTTTGGATCCATTAAGTTTGAGATAACTATAGGACATCCAGGCAGAGATGAGTGAGCCTAGAGCTCAGGAGAGAGATGAGGACTCTACTGTCACCTCCTAAAAGATTCCTTTCTTGATTTAGTTAGATATTAGAGTTCTCTCCTGCCTCAGATTTTTGTTTTATTTTCTCATCTATATAAATATTGTGTAACCATTGGAGAATATAAGATTCTTGAGGGCAAGAATAGTTTTTCCATTTTCTTTTTGGGTCCCTAGCCCCTAGCATAATGCTTTGCACATAGAAAATGCTTAATAAATGCTTATTGAAATTTTGGTGAGAAGATGAATTCTTAACCAAACAAGGAACGGAGTCTATTATAAAGCATAAGAGGGATGGTTTCAATTACATGAAATTGAAAAGCTTTTGCATAAACAAAACTTATGCAATCAGGAAAAGAAGAGAAGTAATCAACTACAGGAAAAAAAAACTTTGTTATCAAATATCTCTGATAACAGTTAGCCCAAATAATAACCAAAATATACAATAGGCAACTAACAGAAATATATAATACCAAAATCCATTCCCCAATACATTGGTGAAATGAGAAATATATGAAATAAAGAAATACATGAATAAACAGGTTTCAAAAGAATTGTAAAGCATTAACAATAGTATGAAAGATTGTTCCATATAATTAATAATAAATGAAATGGAAAAAAAACACTGAGATTTTTATCTCATACCTAGCAAATTGGGAAAGATAGAAAAAGATAGAAATGGACAATATTAGAAGGATTATGGAAATCAGGCACACAACTACATAATTGTTGGAACTATGAATTGATTCAACCATTCTGGTAAGTAATTTGAAATTATTTTGTACAAAAATTACTAAAATGTTCATACTCTTAACCCAGAGATTTTGCTACTAAGAATATAACACGGGGCAGCTAGATGGCACAGTGAATAGAGCACCAGCCCTGAAGTCAAGAGGACCTGAGTTCAAATCTGGTCTCAGACACTTAATATTTCCTAGCTGTGTGACCCTGGGCAAGTCACCTAATCCTAATTGCCTCAGGGGAAAAAATTAACACAATTAAATTACTGATTAAAAATACTGATGATAAAAAATACTTATTAAAAATACACCAAAAATATTTAAAATGGTATTTTATGTGCCAAAGAACTTGAAAAACCAGTAGATGGTTATTAAATGAGGAATGACTAAACAAGTTATAATATGTAAATGACCTTTGCTCTATCACCCTGTGCTCAAACTTGCCAGACCTCAGCCCTATTTTATTCTGCCCATCTAACTCCTCCATTTTTACTTCTGGAGTCAGAAGATCTGGGTTCAAATTCAAAAAGCCCTTGGGCTGTTGAATGGAATTTGAGCAAGTCATCTAACTAAAATGTTTGGTTATGTATCCAGTTTCAAATGGGGCTCTCACTGTAGCAAGGCAATCTTTTTATTCCTTCTGAATTGAATCTCACTCCCCCTTTTCTTCTCTCTTAAAGCTCCCATTTTCTCTTTTCTCTTTCTCCTCTTATCCCTACCCTTTCCACTGAGGACCTTGACTTTTACTCTCCTGAAAAAATAACCCTTCTCTTCATCTCAAAACCTATTTATATCATCTGCCATTCTCTCTTCCAAAGCCAAACCTTCTATATGTATCTTTATCCTAGCGTTTTCTTCTCTAATATATTGAAACTTCATTCTACCTCTCTACTTTTCAACCACATCTCATCTATTGGATCATTGTCTCCCAAAGTCTACCATATATGCAAATCTTCTTATTCTTCTGAATATCAGTTTCCTCCACTCCCACATGGAAATAATAACAGCTATGGTAAGTATCTACTTCACAAAGCTGATCAGAGAATTATACTATACACAAAGCACAATACAAAACTCTAAAATGCTATAAAAATGGCAACTATTATAATTGTGGTCACTGTTTCCTCTGGCTGGTAACATAAGCATATATAGAAAAGACAAGGCAAGACTATGTCTGAGGAAGTCCAAATAATCAGCACCTTAAAAATCTAGAAGGAAAAGGAATCTCTGTAGACTAAAAGGACTTCTTGAAAGTAGTAGTACCTGTGCCAGGCCCTAAAGGATGGTAGGTATCTATATTCCATGCACATTCATAAAAACGTGGAGAAGCTTAACTGATTCTGGATATAAAATTTCCCTAACTTTAGTATCTAGGACAGCAAGTTGGCTGAGTACAAATAGATTATGGAACTAGCTCTGATTGACAATGTGAATCATTCCCAAAAAGCAAATCCCTGATATTCTTTTGGGAAGACAGAATGATTTGTCCCTTCTGTCATTATATTTGTGACATCAGATAGATGGAATCAGAGTCTTACATCCAAAAGCCTGGGAAATCAGAAGAAGATTTCCCATAAAACACAGACAGAACCATGAGGAATCATTCCATTGCTTTGACATTGCCTGTTGAGATCATGTTCAACTTGAACAGGAGTAGAGACAGGAAAGAATTAGGAGCAAGGAGATATTGCTAGATATAATATGGCCAAGAGTCAGGGGGAGACTTAAATGACCCCAACAAAATCCTTCAAACTCTAATCAGATTTGTGGAGCTTTGGTTGACTTTGAGACATCTTCAATGAGGCCATTGTTCATCTATTCCTCTGGCAACTGACTTCCTGGAAAATTCTGAGTTTTTGTGGTTTTAGTAAAAAAAACAAATAACTGCACTAATCAACTAACCAATCACTAAACATTAAGTGACTAGTATATGTTTCACCTAGGTTCTGCAGCTATAAAGACAACCAAAAAAAAAAAAAGAAAGAAAGAAAAGAAACAGTTCCAGCCCTCAAGGAGTTGGCATTCTACTGGAGAAGATAACATGTAAATATAGAAGTTTCAAAATTTTAAATTCAAATTCAAAACAACAGATGGGTCGGACCATAAAATACAATTTATCTTAAAAACCTTTGCAGAGTTTTAAATTTTAATAGCCTTAAACTTCACAGACTTCTGGGATAGCCTCTACCTATAAAGCTATATGTAATTAGACTGAAAAGATAGGTTGAAGCCAAGTTGTGATGGACCTTAGATTCCAAATAAAGCATTTTTATCCTAGTATTATTAAAGCAGAATATATTTTGAGCCAGAAATAATCTCAGAAGTCTTCTTATATAATTCTCTTCATTTTATAGAAGAGGGAATTGAGACCAAAGCAGTGGAAGTGATTTGTCCAAACAGTTTGCAAGCAACAGCATTTGGACTTGAGCCCTGGCCCATCTCTTCAAGGCCAGCAATTCTTCCATGACACCATATGGACAAACATCCTTTGGTTACATATCAGGAAATGGAGGCTGGAAAGTGAAAGAGTAGAGATCACAATTTGAACCCAGATCTTCTGATTCCAGAATGAAAGCTCTTTCCACTGCCACCTACCTGAATAAAAAGAAACAGCATGAGCCATGCAGCTAATTCATAAATATGATCCCAGGGAATAGCCCCTGGACTCAACCAATTCACAGTCTTTTCTGATGAAACAGGGCTGCTTTGGACATCTTTGGTTAATAGATGTCTACTCCTGCTGGTCCAAACTATATTATATACAGGGTCTGCCTCTGCTTTTATTTCTGAGGCTATCTAAATTTCAACACCACAGTTCTGGGTACCCAAAGAGCATCATGGAAAAAACACTAGGATGAAGTTAGAAGATCTGTTGACCAAGTTAGACTAGGTATATTGTTAAGTACCTCCCAGCTCTGACATCCTGGGTTCTAAGGGCCTCCTAGCTCTGCCATCCTGGGTTCTAAGGCTCTCCCAGCTCTGACATCCTGGGTCCTAAGGGCCCTTCCAGCCCTGACATCCTGTGTTCTAAGGCCCTCCCAGCTCTGACCTCCTGGGTTCTAAGGGCCCTCCCAGCTCTGACATCCTGGGTTCTAAGAGCCCTTCCAGCCCTGACATCCTGGGTTCTAAGGGTCCTCCCAGCTCTGACATTCTGGGTTCTAAGGGTCCTCCCAGCTCTGACATCCTGTGTTCTAAGGCCCTCCCAGCTCTGACCTCCTGGGTTCTAAGGCCCTCCCAGCTCTGACATCCTGGGTTCTAAGAGCCCTCCCAGCTC
>JAJPUD010007373.1:0-84409 GCA_023553655.1 Myrmecobius fasciatus | reverse complement strand
ACCTCCCAGCTCTGACCTCCTGGGTTCTAAGGGCCCTCCCAGCTCTGACATCCTGGGTTCTAAGAGCCCTTCCAGCCCTGACATCCTGGGTTCTAAGGGTCCTCCCAGCTCTGACATTCTGGGTTCTAAGGGTCCTCCCAGCTCTGACATCCTGTGTTCTAAGGCCCTCCCAGCTCTGACCTCCTGGGTTCTAAGGCCCTCCCAGCTCTGACATCCTGGGTTCTAAGAGCCCTCCCAGCTCTGACATTCTGGGTTCTAAGGGCCCTACCGGCTCTGACATCCTGGGTTCTAAGGGCCCTCCCGGCTCTGCCATCCTGGGTTCTAAGGGCCCTCCCGGCTCTGCCATCCTGGGTTCTAAGGGCCCTCCTGGCTCTGACATCCTGGGTTCTAAGGCCCTCCCAGCTCTGACATCCTGGGTTCTAAGGGCCCTCCCAGCTCTGACCTCCTGGGTTCTAAGGCCCTCCCGGCTCTGCCATCCTGGGTTCTAAGGGCCCTCCTGGCTCTGACATCCTGGGTTCTAAGGCCCTCCCAGCTCTGACATCCTGTATTCTCAGTTTTTTAATATTCCATATTCTAAGAACTCTCCCAGCCCTGACATTTTCTTACTGGTGCCTTTCCATGACTTTGTAATGATTCCTCAAGGAGGAAAGATCATTCTACTGGATGTCACTCAGAAAGATTTGTCACCAGGTTTTAGAACCCAGACCTGGGCTAAGCAGTTCCTCACTTAGGTTGTGTTTTTCCTTATTGCTATTAATAATCACCATTTACAAAGCAGCAATATCAGTCACTCCCAGGGCAATGGAGGGGCTGGCGTGGGCAGGTGTGAAAGGCTGCAATACAACAAGGAGCTTCAGAGAAAGATTTGAATAAATTAAGTCAGCAAAGAAGTGTACAATGAAAAGGGAAGCTAGGCTGGTCAGATGGAGAGAGGGAGGGACAACCAGTGGCTAGCCTTCTAGGAACTACCCATAGTGGTGGAGAGGGTTCTGGGCTTGGAATCAGGAAGGACTGCATTCAAATCCAGTCTCACGCACTTTCTAGCTATATGAGCCTGGATATGTCACTTAAATCTCTTTGTGCCTCAGTTTCCTCAACCATAAAATGGGGATACTAATAGCACCTCCCTCTCAGGATATTAATAGCACCTCTTCGAGCAGAGGAAGTCTCCAAAGATCAATACTGAGGATTAAATGAGATAATATTTGTAAAGCACTTAGCAGAATGCCTGGCATGTAGTAGGTATTTAATAAATGACTGTTTTTTCCTCTTGTTCTTATGTTGCACTTCTATCTTTGCTAAGTCAAGAGAAAAATGAGGAATCCTTGGGTGAATCCTCTGCAGTGAACCTGTGGGAGATCATGGATTGTAAGATGCTGAGATCACAGACTTTGAGTGTTAAGGGCCATCCAGTCCAGACTCTTAATTTTAGATGAGAAAAGTAAGAATGAAGAGAGGTTAAATGATTTGCCTAGAGACACAAAGCTTGCAAATGCCAGTTTGGAACTTAATTTATTGTACTGTGCTGTAATAGATCACCAGGTCTGGAATTAGGAAGATCTGAGTCAGACACTGACTAGCTGTGTGAGCCTGGGCAAGTCACTTCACTCTGTCTGCTTCAATTTCCTCATCTGTAAAATTATCCTAGCAAACCGTTCTAATACTTTGCCAAAAAAAAAAAAAACCCTGAATGGGGTTGTAAAGATTTGGACATGACTGAAATGACTCAACAACAAAAAATGACAAACTGCTTTTACTGGACCAGAGTCATATGAGTAACTGAGTATCCTTTTGCATGGACACACAGATAATGATTAGCAATATTTGTAAGGCTATTTAGATCACTGAGATTAGATATATTGGTGACATCACTTATCACCTGGTACCCAACACAGAATGAGACTCATTCTCTGTCATAATACTGGAACTTAAATGGTCCACTTGTAGTTATCCCAGGTATGGATGTGGCTAAAATGAACTATTATATACAGCAGTATATTTGTCCTTAGGTCACCTAGGGCTAAAATCCTTAGAGATTACTCAAGATAGAAATCCCAGAAAGTGAAAATGAGATTTATAGAATAGAATGTGAGAACTAAAAAGAGTCTTGGAACAGAAAATATCAGATTTGGGAAGATCTTAGAACAGAGAATGAGCAGGGATTTAGAAGAGAAAATGGCAGAGGTAGGAAGGACTTCAAAGAAGAGAATATAGAATGTTAGAGCTGGGAGAATATTTAGAATACTGAATAGCAAAGTTGGTGGGGTCCTTAGAACAGTGTTTCCTTCTCCCATCACAATGATTACAGATTGTAGACTTCTGTATTGAATCTATCAATCAGAGAACTGCACTAGGTATGAATAAGAAATGTCTCTATTGAATTAATAAATCAAGGGCATTAGACAAGGCCAGGAGTCCTGGTGAATTTGGAAGGAGTAAAGCCATTGAATTAAATGGAGTGATTCTTGATAGAAGATGTATTGGAATTAGCTGAAGTCATGCTTCATGGGATTTGAACAAAAAAAGGTTGTTGGGAACCCAGGCATTTTAGTATCTGAACAATAGTTCTCTGCACGCTTATAAAAAGGAATCACCTAATGAAGCATACTGTCCTCCCCCAGAGGGGGAAAAAAATTGATATTATCTGGACCCATACTGAAGCATTCTATTTTTCACTTTATTTCATTGTTTGTTTGTTTTTTTAGTCTTCTTGTGCAAAATGACTCATATGGAAATGTTTTACATAATTACACATGTATAACCAATATCTAATTGCTTACCATCTCAGAGAAGGGAGAGAGGAAGGAGGGTGGGAGGAAGGGAGGGATAGGATTTGGAACTCTAAACTTTAAATAAAAATGTTTACAAATTAAAGAAATCACCTAAGGGAAGGAAGGGAAAGAGAAGAGACTCTGACTTCTCTCCCTATCCCTCCTTAGGCAAAGGAACTTTCTATGGACTCCAAAGGTCAAGATTTGGATTTCTTATCAGAGTCCTAGAAATGACCTCAGAATAGTAAAAGATCAGCAGCAGTATCAGTACTAGAAGTGAAAGAAAAACAAGATGCATTGATAAAAGGAAAGTTCAAAAGTCTGCAAGAAATCCAGAAGAGAATGAACACATATCCATGGAGAGCTTATACCATGGAGAACTTATAGTAAAATGACTTCCAAGAGTTATGAGTTTCTCCCTAAACTTTATATATTTTTTAAGCTTGAACCAACTTTGCCCTGTACTTGGTATGTACTTGTGGGAGAATATAGAGGAGGGAATGTTTTGTGCCAACTATTTCATTGTTATTCATTATAATATTCATTATATTGTTTTATGATGTTATTATTTTAATGTTATCAATATATTATTACTATTTTATGTTATTTATGTGCCAATTATTTTTATTATTATTTTTATTGTACCCCCAGTATTATATTAGTAAATATTATTCTTGTTCAGTTGTATCTTTCTGACCCCATTTGGGATTTTCTTGGCAAAAATCTTGGAATGGTTTGCCATTTCCTTCTCCAGCTCATTTTACAGATGAGGAAACTGAGGCAAACAGGGTGAAGTGACATGTTAGGGGTCACATACCTCTAGTAGAGGAGGTCATATTTGAACTCAGGTCTTCCTAATTCTAGACCTGACAATCTAGCCATTGTACTACCCACTGAATATCCCCAACTAAAATGTAATTGTCTGGCTAGCTAATTTATACCAACTGATAATCATTGAGGGAAGTGCACTAATGGAAGCAGATGAGTATTAGTGGTAGAAAGTTGCCTAACCTATTCCCCTCTAAGAAAATAGGACCACTCCAAGACCCTCTAGAACCTTCAGGGGAGATATTGTGGCAGCTCTCTGGGGTCCCAACCTACCAATGCTAATGGAAGTTTGGGCTGGAAGCCCCAAAGAATGTGGGCTGTTGTGGAATGAGCATTGACTTTTGAGTCAAAGGACCTGAGTTGAAAAGCTGGCTCTTGGTTCTAATAATTTAATCTCTTCTGATCTGAAGACAAAAATTTAATAAATTCCTTGTTGAATGAATGAACTAAAGAGGAAGAAAGGTAAATTCAAGATGCTAACATAGGGAGAGAAGTTTGACCTCATGGTTATCACCCATGGTGATTGGTGATATGGGATGAGGTCCATGTCTAGACTATAGCTCTGGAAGGGTATATCTTACTTATATGGAACAGGACAGAAAAATGATGGCAATGGAGGTGGAGGTAGGAAATAGAGCAGTATTACATGCATACATTTTATAATCCAGAAACCAGACTAAGGCACATTTGATAGAACACCAGGGCTAGAATCAGAAAGATGTGAGTTCAAATTCAACCTTAGACACTTCCTAATTGTGTGACTCCACTTAAGCTTTATCATTATAATACTAACCTATCTTTCAGGGTTACTATAAAGATAAAATGAGATAATATTTGCAAAGTGCTTAGAACAATGCTTGGTGCAATGCTAGGTGTATAGTAGATATTTTAAAAGTACTTGTTCCCTTCCTCCCCCTATCTTTTAGTGGAGAATAATAGCTAAAGATCATGGAGATTGAGACAGAAATAACAGTGTCATCTGGTATACTACAGATGACCTGGAACAGAAAGAGAAAATAGATAAGGGGGGAAATTATAGACTCTCTCTATCTCTCTATATATATCTATCTACATATATATGAAACTATAAGAAGCATAATATAGTAGTGATTTAAAAATTATTTATTATTTAAGCTGTATTTCTCTACCAGAATCAATTTCTTTTGACTTACCTCTCATATCTAATGTTTTGTCAATCAGTCAACTAGCATTTCTTAATGAGTATTCTTAATCTTTCCTGTTTGTCTTCTTCAATTTTCTAGAGCTCCATTATGTAATGGGAATCTTAGAGTAACTGGGGTGACTACCACCCTAGAGCCTGAATCTCTAGTTGTCCTGCCATCTTCATGAGCTCACTGTGCTAACCTTTCCCCTTCTTTGTCCTCCACCTATCAAAAAGCAAGCAGATGCCTCAGCACCATTATATTAGGGATGTGCTTTTAAAACAAATGTGCCAATTAATAATTGGTTCTCATACAAAAATAGTGTTCTGCTAAGGTGCTGCATCCTACGCTTGATATAGGTCTTCAGGTGGCCTGAATAAAGAATTGAAAACAAGGGCTGTGTTGATAGATGCAGAATTCTACAGCCTATCCTCCCCTGAGCTCAGCTCAGCTCAGCTCAGCTCTCCCTCATGTTCCCAGAATACAGCTGGCTCATTTCCCTAATATGTTTCTCGCCATTGTTTGAAAGCAGAAATTGTTCGTTAATACCTTGCTTTCCAAAACACTTTATTTTTTTCAAAGTAGTTCCCCATATATGATTCTTGTGTTAATTCCTGAATACTGAATTCTAGTAACTCATTTGGATCTTATGCTTCTTCATGTCTTTGAAAGCTATTGAGAGCTTAAGCCAAGGGGGAGGAAAAGGTAATAGCATTTGGAATTTCTGTAGGAGAAAGAGGCCCTGGGAGCTCAAACTCTCTATACTTCTGATCTCTAATGCTTAACACAATACTTAGTACATAACATAAATGCTAACAAGCATTTAATTTTTTTAATTCATTCATTTATTTATCTCACAATCATTCAGTCATATATATTACTCATATCATCACACATATATGTATATAAACAAATATATGGCATATAGGCCACATGATATTGTTCCTTCTGTGGTATAATTATCCAAAGTGTAGTATAATGGAAAGAGCATTGGCTCTGGAGAAACAAGAATTAGGTTCAAATCTCTATGATGTGGCTACCAAAAGTTTAGTGTAATGGAGTCAGAAGAAATGGCTTTAAATCCCATGCCTTATCATTTACTACGTAGAAGCATCTGGGTGACTTGGACAGGACATTAATTTCCTCATCTTTAAAGGAAATGGGTTGAACTAGATGGTCTCCAAGATCCCTTAAAACTCTAGAGTTCTTCTAATTGTGTAGAATAGATTAGATTATAAGCTCCATGAGGGCAGGCACTGTTTTTAGCTCTTTTTACATCCTGAGCATTTAGCATAGTTTTTTGGCACACAGTAAGCATTTAATAAATGTTGATTGATTAATTAAGGTAGAGAAGGTATAGAGAAGCAATATGTTCTGCTGGAAAGAGGAGGCCAGGATCTTGCCCCATATTTCACAGCATGTGAACTCCTTGTCAGCATGAAAATAGTAATAATAATAGCTAGCATTTATATAAAACTTAAAGTTTTGCAAAACACTTTACAAACATTACATCATTTGATGCTCATCCCAAAACTGGGAGTAAAATTACTGAGAGGCAATTTTACAGAAAAGGAAACTGAGGCAAACAGTTAAGTGGCCTGCTCATGAACATGGCAGGACAAATAGAGATTCAATAAGTATATGAAGTATGATTTAAATTAATATCTTCCTGAATCCAGGACTAACCTTCTATCCATTCACCACTCTAGCAGAAAAACAAGTGAATTTAACAACTACTTGGCAAGAATAAAGAGTTAAAACTCCAGATGTCTTACTTGTCCTAAATCCCAATGACTTTCTCCAACCAGAGACCCCACTATCCTACAGTTTCTTCTAAAAGTGAATCCTCAAGGTGACCCAGAATCTGTCTCTTTTACACAACATAATGCCTCAACCCAGTGAAATTGTTTTAGAAAGTTGAATAAAGGTCACATTTCACTTTGCTCCATATGTGCTAATTATACAGATCTGAAACCTGATTTAGAAGAAGACTTGGGTTCAAAATCTAGAATGTTGTAGAAGAGAAAGAGGTTTTTTTTGGGGGGGGGGTTTTTTTGAGTGTGGATTGGTCTAGATTTCAGCTTCTTAAAATTGTGGGTTGCGACCTCACATGAGTCTTGTAATTGAATGTAGGGATAAGCAATTGTGATTTATCATCAGCAAATGTTTGGTTTGTGTCCCTATTTTATATACCTATATGCCTGAACTCCTGTAAAAATTTCTCAGGCAAAAAGAGATCACAAGTGAAAAAAGCTTAAGAAGTCCTGGACTAGATAGTAAATGGGGTCCCATAAGTTGCAGTGTGGCACCATGGATAGAGCATAGGATGTAAGACTTAAACTCAATCCTGTCTTAGATGACTTCTAAGTGTATAAAACAATTATGTGTATGAGCAAATTACCTACTCTGTCTCAGCCTCAGTTTTGTCATGAAAAAAAAAAAAAACATAACAATACACCTACCTCCCAGAATTGTTGTGAAGCTCAAAATGTTTTACAAGGTGTAAGGTATTATTTAAATATCAACTACACTAAAATTTGGCATTCTTGTATTTTTTGAGTGACCATGAGAAAGCTCTTTCCTCTCTGAGCTTGCAAGCCACAGGATCATTAGGAGGAAATGTTTCGTAAGGTTTAAATCATTAATGGTCATAAGTTCATGGCCTCCTGGCTGGAACAGACCCTAGTGGTCATCCAATCCATCCCCTTCTTTTTAGAGATGAGGAGAAACTGAAGCTCAGGTAAGGGAAACAAGTCATCCAAATGTGTCATAGGTGAAATTTGAATCCAGGTTCTCTAAGTCTCAATCAAAGCAACATGAATCTAAAATGATTTTCCTTCCCCACTTTCCCAAGAGCCATCAAACTTTTTTTCCCTGAGGCAATCCGGGTTAAGTAACTTGCCCAGGGCCACACAGCTAGTAAGTGTTAAGTGTGGGTTCAAATTTGAACTCAGGTCCTTCTGATTTCGGGGCCTGTATTCTATCTACGGAGTCATCTAGTTATACCTAGAGCCATCAAAGTCTGATGGACAATCTTTTTACTTGATTAATGAAAGAAGAAATGTAGCCATGATGTAGTGGGTAGAGAGCAGCTCTCAAGAGTTAGGGAGAACTGAGTTCTAGTTCTACACAAATTGACTGAGTAACACAGAGAAAATCACTTACCTCTCAATGTTCTAGGTCCCAGTTTCTTAAAACTGGTTCATAACCCTATATGGAGTCTCATAACTGAATGTGGGAGTCACAAAATTATTATTTATTATAATTATCATAAGATAATAATTAAATTATATTGTGACATAATGATCTATATCATAATATATTATTTATAATATTTAATATAAATACATTTTATAAAATATATATCATATTGTATACAACCAAAATCATTATATTATCACAAAATAATAACTATAATATTAATATGTTATCACATTATCTATCATAATTGTTATAATACATATGAATTATACAATTATATTATTATATAATTATACAGTTATATAGAATTATACAATCTGTAACAATATAATACATGCTATTTATATATGTATTTCTATATATAACATATAGCTAAATATATATTATATATCACATTATATTATATATTATATATACTGTATATTATACAATATATTATATTATATATAATATTGTATGTTCTATAGTATAATAGTATATAATTAAAATCATAATTATCATATTATCAAAAAAATAAAAACTATAACATTATATGTCATAATATAATATATTATAAAATATGTGATCATATATTATGTGATCTGTTATTATTTCATATAATCAAAATTATAATTATCATATCATAAAATTTTCCAGGCAAAAAAGACTCATGAATGGAAAAAGTTTAATAAATCCTGCGTAGTCTTGGCAACTCTTCAAAACTCTTTAATTTGCAGAGATAAGGTTGATGTGCCAAAGGTGGAGGAAGTGGCTTACTTGGGAATGCTATCAATGAAATAATCTATCTAATCCAAAAAAAGGGGGGGGAGGGGAGTGAGGAAGGAATGGGTTAACTTTCATTAAACTCTTCTGTTCAGCTCTAGTCCTTACCTGAGATAAAGAAATTTTATTCAGAACCAAGTGCCATTGATACACAGAAACCAATCACAGGCCTCCTATATACAATTAATGATCATTCACTAAATGTCTGTGCTGATAATATAAATACAAAATTAAAACAGTCCCTACTTCGACGAGTTTACATTCTATTGAGGGAGATGACATGCACACTTGTCAGTTTTTATGAAAGAAATGAAAGGTAATTAGAGGAGTTAGGGGAAAGCACTAAGAGTTGGGCAGAGGTATCAGGAAAAACTTTCCAACAGAAGTTGGAGATTGAGTGGGACTCCATCTTCTGCTGCTCCCTGAAACCCAATTTTCTCTTAAAGATGGCACCTCTCTTTGCCCACTTTCCAAGGCTGGTTCCTTTTGCCCTCACAACCCTTGACACTGAGGGCCAGAAAACCTAAGTTCCAGATCAATAAATATTAAATAATTCTTGAAGCAATCCCTCTGTGAAAAAACAAAAACAAAACAAAAAAAAAAGAGAGAGAGAGAGAGAGAGAGAGAGATTTTCATAAGGAGAGCAAAAGCTCCCATTTTGAATTCAGAAACCAGACAAAGAGTTCAGATGCCATCTGCTGGGAACCCAGGAGAACCACAGGTGCCTGATGTGGAGGCTGGCACAGAACCAGGTGAGAAATGAAGAGAGCCTTAATAGGACAGATGTGCAGTGTAGCCACATGTAGTGAGGCAATCCCAGAGAATCCAGTTCATGCTGAGCGTAGCTGATTCACTGAGAGGTCTTAAAACATCTCTGGATTATAAGATTAGCTGTTTGCTTTGGTTGGCCCCTATATAGCTTTATGATGGAAGAAGTTGTGGGAAAATTTGGAGATATCATGTGAGCTGGTGCTGGACAGGAAGTTTCCGGATGGGTGTGGGCAATGAGTTGGGGAAGTGAGACATCCCCTAAAGTGTCCCAGAAACTATGTTAGAATGAAACTGCTAACAGTTCCATTCAAAAAGTAATCATTTTGAATGAAATGGATCTCTCAGACAGGTGTGAAAAATGAGTAAGGTTTCATCAACTCCAAAGTAGATCTGAACCAACATCCTAATGGGTGTTTTGAAGACCTTATTTTCTTCAAGGTCCTATGATTATATTGCCAAAGCTATGTCCTTCACCAAGGGAGTGAAATTTAGTAGAATGTAAGAACTTGAGGGAAAGGAATGTTGATTTTTTGTTTGTTTGTTTCAGAGCCAAGCTCATGGACAGTAAATGAAAGTTGGTTTAATTGAATTCTAGTACCACCATCCTCCCTTTATTCTGAAGCTCTCCCTCCTTCAGAGCTTTCAAGGAAAAGAAGGATGGAAGTGGCCAGATGCAGCAGGAACAGATAGAATCAGAAGGAAAGGAATGCAAGCCATGCAAAGGCGCTAAGATCTACTAGATCTGGCTGCCATGCTGTTCTATGTGTCCCAATAGTCAAGAAGGGGAAGCCTCCTGACTTCTGAATGTGGATCATTACACATCCTCTCCCTTCATGCATCCTACATTCCAGCCTTATTGCCCTGCTAGCTCTTCCTTAAATTCAACATTCCATTTCCCATTCATGCATCTTGACACAGGCTGCTCTCCATGCATGGAATACACTTCCTCCTCACTTCCACCTTTTAGCATCCCTTGCTTCTGTCAGACTGGTCTTACTTCTACATAGATCTCTCTAATTGTTAGTGCTTACTGCCTTCTAAAGTTACTTTGTATTGTTAACCAGCATATCAGTTGTATCCCTGCAATAGACTGTAATCTGCTGGAGGGCAGATATTGTTTCATTTCTGTTTCTGTATCCCTAGCATCTTGCATGGTGCCTGGTACTTGCACAAACAGGCAAAAGATCAGTTATTTCACAAGTATGGTGGGTTGGTGGTGAGGAAATTGCTTGCACCAAACCACCACGCATCTGTGACATTAGTTAATAAGGCATAGTTAGTTGCCTAAAACACAAAGTTAAGTAGCTTACTCCAAAGTCTCACACCTAGTAACTCTCAGAGGCAGGACTTGAACCCAGTTCTTTTTTATTCCAAGGTTAACCCACAATTTACTATGAAATGCTGCAGACACCATACTCCAACACTCATCTCCATCCTGCTAGTGGGGCACTAGCTGTACCACACCCCCTGGAATGTTCTGCCCCCTCATTTTCACATTTCAGCTTCATTGGTTTCCATTAAGACCCAGCTTGTATGACCTTCTATAGACCTTTCCTTACTCCCTCTACCCAGAAGCTATATTTCCTTCATATATTTTCATCATCATCATCATATGAAAATATATTCATATATTTTGCATTATTTACCTATCTTTACCCCTTTGGAATAGAAGCTTGAGGGCAGAGACCCTGTTTTTACTTCATTTGTATCACCAGTGCTTAGTACAGTGCCTGACACACAAGAAGCACTTAATAAATGCTTGTCATTGTTTCTGCCTTGTACCTAATAGGTTCTTAGTAGATATTTGTACAAAGAATTGAAATGAAATGAATTTCTAATGTCTGCTATCACTTGAATATTCTGGAAAAACTAAATAGGCTATAGAAAAGGTATAGTTAAATTAAGCAGCTTTAATGACACATGCAAAATACCAAAATAGAAAAAAAAATCTGCCCTTCCATCTGATTAAGCAGCCAAATAATATGGGTCACCAACTGAAGAGAGGAGATAATGAGAAAGTCTACTCAGCTTATTATCTCCTAAGTCCTTCCAGCCCACTTCCATAAACATCTGTTCCAGGCTGGGGCAGGAGTAAATGGAATTTCCGTACGGTAAGCACAAATGCCTCTGGACAGCTGATTTTCATCTGGCTCTCCTTGTTTGCTGGTTCTGTGCTTCCTCATAAAACCAAGATCAAGGTCATTGTTTGCAATACCACTTTGCTGACCTTTTTCTTTTCTTGTCAGGAGACGGGGTTGCGGGGCAGCTAGGTGGCGCAGTGGATAGAGCACCAGCCCTGAAGTCAGGAGGACCTGAGTTCGGATCTGGTCTCAGACACGTAACAGCTGTGTGACCCTGGGCAAGTCACTTAACCCCAATTGCCACAGCAAAAAAAAAAAAAAAAAATGAAAGGAGACGGGGTTGCCCATGAGGAAGACTTGATTTTAACCAGGAGAAGGAGCCATCACTGGCAGGCTAGAGAGATCTAATTAGCCGTGAGATGATTTGCCCTGAGGACCATGAGATAGAGATTATATATATATATATATATATATATATATATATATTTACTACTTTGTAGACCTATGGTTTTGTCAGTGTGGACATACCTTCCACTAAGGTAGAGAGCAGCCCCTCTGAGACATCAGAGATAATTTTCAAGAGTTGCTTATGTGAAGAAATCCACCCCACTTCCAACTAGGCAATAAAACTCTCTCAATTCAACAAGGCTGATCTATGGACCATAGATTCACAGTCTATCAAGAGACCTATATCTAAAAATCTTTCTAAATTCCATATGATCTCCTAGGATATGCATTATGTTGACAGAGCTTTCAAGAAGCCATGTTTTAGTGAGTTAATGAAGGAGGACTTTAATAGAATTAACAGAGATGAACAACCATCTTAGATAAATTTACATGTCTCTCAAGAAATTTGCAACTCTTAAATACCACTTAAAGAAGCCTTTATGGATTTTAGATTTTATGGATTAAAGAAGACCTTATGGATTGAGATTATAATACCTCATTTTGCCTTTTCTTCCTATTCTTCTCACTCAGCTCACACTCCCACATTCATCCTTCCTGCATTTCTCCCTCTTCCAGTGTTGCATACTCTTTCATCTAGCCCTGGCAGAAGTAATCATAGGCCTAGCTCATCTTTCCTGAAGGGCATAGGGCATATCTTCCTGACTTAGATAAACATGAAGTACTCTGTTCATGGTAAACTACAGGGTATAGATTTAAAATGAGCCTACATGTTCTGTGATGACAAACAAGTTTCCATCACATCTCAAGTGAGTGCATATATGTCAATGGCTCTGTTCCATTCAAGTAAAGGTCAGACCCAAAAGCTGAAACAAACATCTGGCAAGATTTTTCCCTGGACTTCACTTGCTCTTTATCTGATCCCAGAATCTGAGTTATGACCTGGAATAGAGAACAGTAGCTGAAGGACCGACTTACAGTGAGATAGGATAGAAATGGTAGCTACAGTTGGCCAAGGTGAACCAATGGGGAGAAAAGGAAAGAGTTAAAAGTCCTTCCAGCACAGTCAATCTAGTGATGCTTGGAAATAAAAGCCTTCACATTTTCAGTCAAAAGAGAGGGTCCCCCATGACTGGAATGTGTGCTCTCCTCAACTGTAATTTGTAGAGGCCCTGACTTCCTGAAAAGCATACCTCAGATACCTCCTCCTACCAGAGGAATTTCCTGATTTTCTCAGTTGTCTGTAGTCGTCTCTCTTGATATTACTGTATTTAGTGTCAACATTATGCTATAGTATATCAATTTTTCTCTACCAGTATAACAAATTTAATATAACATAACTAAGATATCTACACATGAACATGTGTAGATATAGTATTTGCTTATACAATCATTGGGAATCCAAGACAGTTCCAAAGGACTTATAATGAAAAATGCTATCCATCTCCAGAAAAGGAACTGATGGAATCTGAATGGAGATCAAAGCATACTATTTTCACTTTCTTTTTTTCTTTTCCTTTTGCTATTTTTTATCTATTATTTCTGTATTTTCTTTCACAATGTCACTAATATGAAAATATGTTTTGCATGACTATGCACATATAACCTATATCAAGTTTCTTGCCTTCTCAAGGATTTTTTAAAAATGAAATGTTAAATGAATGTTAAAAATTCTTTTGCATATAATTGAGGAAAATAAAAATTAAATTAAAAAAATAAAAAACATAACTGGGAACATAGATTTAGAATTGAAAGTGACTGCAAAAGCTCATTTAATTTCATTTTACAGATGATGAAATGGAGACCTAAACAACTGAGGTGATTTGTCCAAGGTCACACAATTTGATAGTGACAGAACTAGAATTTGTACTCAATGCCTACTGACTCCAAATCTATCACCCTTTGCCTTGTACATATATGGCCTCTTAGACATGTTATCTATGTGCACATGTATCTTGTGTATTTTTCTGTGTAGATTTTATATATTGTGTACACAGTATAATCTTAGTTTCTTGAGAACAGGGATTGCTTCTATTTTTGTCTTTGTATTCCTCAGAGGCATGGAGAAGGCCCTTAATAAATTTTTATTGAATTGATGGCCTCTAAGGCCTCCTCCAGATTGACTTCTTATGAACATATAGATTTGGTTTGCTAGAGGAAGCTTGTTTTTTTGTTGTTAGTCCCTCATTCTCTAAGAGGACAAATGACCATGATGTCTTGATTTAAAAGTGAATAGGGTTTAAGTGAAGCAAAGCTGTGCAAAGTCATCAGCCTCCCTGGTGGTGGCCAAGGTCAGCCCTTGACTCCCAAGACTGGTATTAACTCACTGCATCACCTTAGGTAGGTTTCATCCTCTATAAAAAGAGAGGATTAGCATCTTTACATTTAATGGTTCTGATAAAGGTCTCATTTCTAAAATATATAGAGAATTGTCTCATATATATAAGAATTCAAGCCATTCTTCAATAGATAAGTGGTCAAGGGATATGAACAGACAATTTTCAGATGATGAAATTAAAACCATCTAGTCATATGAAAAGTAGCTCCAAATCACTATTGATCAGAGAAATGCAAATTAAGACAACTCTGAGGTACCACTACACACCTGTCAGATTGGCTAAAATGACAGGAAAAGATAAAGATGAATGTTGGAGGGGATGTGGGAAAACTGGGACACTAATACATTGTTGGTGGAACTGTAAACGGATCCAACCATTCTGGAGAGCAATTTGGAGCTATGCTCAAAAAGTTATCAAACTGTGCATACCCTTTGACCCAGCAGTGTTTCTACTGGGCCTATATCCCAAAGAGATCTTAGAGGAGGGAAAGGGCCCCACATGTGCAAGAATGTTTGTGGCAGCCCTTTTTGTAGTGGCTAGAAATTGGAAACTGAAGGGATGCCCATCAATTGGAGAATGGCTGAATAAATTATGGTACATGAATGTTATGGAATATTATTGTTCTGTAAGAAACGACCAGCAGGACGATTTCAGAGAGGCCTGGAGAGACTTGCATGAACTGATGCTGAGTGAAACGAGCAGAACCAGGAAATCATCATACACAGCAACAACAGTATTACATGATGATCAATTCTGATGGACATGGCTCTCTGCAACAAAGAATTGTGTCAAACCAGTTCCAATTGTTCACTGAAGAAAACCATATACACCCAGAGAGAGGGATATGAAATATGAACCACAATGTAACATTTTCATGCTCTCTATTAATATTTGCTTGCATTGTGTTGCCTTTCTCTGATTTTCTTTTTTTTTCTTGTAAATAGGATTTTTCTTGCATAACTTGTCAAGTATTTTAGCATTATTAACATGTAGTGGACTTCCTGCCATCTAGGGGAGGGGAGGGGACTGGGGGTAAAATTTGTAATGGAAAGCTTTGTAAAGATCAATGCTGGGGAACTACCCATACATATGTTATACAAATAAAAAGCTTTAATAAAAAAAAAGAGAGAGAGGATTAGATTATGTTAGTGGTTCCCAAACTTTCTAATTGTGAAGACATCTTTTTATTATCAGAAAACTTTATGGATCTCTATACAGTATCATCTGCAGTCATTCAACTGTGTATTTTGTGGTAATGAATAAAGATGGAATTATTGGAATCTATGTGGATTCATGGATTTTTTGCAAGAACTCATGCCGACTTCTTGTAAATATCCCCCTCCAAATCAACAATCAACAAGTGGTCATCCAGACTTACTCAAAAACCCAATGAGAGGAAACACACTACTTCCTAAGGAAGCCAATTCAACTTTTGGATAATAGGAAATGGTTTTCCAGTCCTCTGAGTATGAAAAAAGATGTGACTTGATAAAATAAAATGCCATCTTCTAAACAAAAACAATCCTTGTTCCCAAGAAACACATTAGTAAAAGATGTCATTAAGGAAATGTATGATAGGAAAAGAAGATGGAATGGTCATGTAGTGAACACAAATTTGCTTGGTGGATAGTCCAAATCTCCACTCATATCTTCATAATGTCAGACAAAATCAACAGGCTCCAAGAAAGCTGGGTGTTTTGCAAACTGATGAAATACACATGGCTAAGATTTGCACAGGTTAGGCAGGTATAGATGGATGTAACTCTCTGCCATTGAAGGAAAATATCCAAATTAATGAAATCATACCTTTATTGGTATATTTGAGAATAATAAATCTAAATTTCCCCATTTGCAACTTCCACTGATTGTTCCTAAGTCTACCCACAGGGATCAAGCAGAAAAAAAAAATCCCATCTCTCTTCTATATGATAGCCTTTCATATTCTTGTTAGCAAATATCATCTTCCCCACCCAACTCTTCTCTTCCCTAAGCAAAACATTCTCAGTTCCTTCCGATAATCCCCATAAGCCCTTGCACCATTTTGATAATCTTTTGTATCTTTTTCAGTTTATTAACATCATTCTTAAAATGTGGTGCCCAGAACTGAACATAATATCCCAAATGTGATCCAACTAGAGCAGAGGACAATGCAATGACAATTGCTTCCCCTGTACTGGTCATTATGTGTCTCGATTCAATATAAAAATATATTAAAATTATCTATTATTACACTGACTTTTATTACATTTTGTATATACTATACTATACTATACACTATATTATACTATACTATACTATACTATACTATACTATACTATACTATACTATACTATACTATACTATACTATACAATTTGTATAGTATTACACTATACAAATTATCCATTATTCCTCTGGGGTCCAGGGCTAACAGATTAGGAACCACTGAACCAAATGATCTCTCAGGCCTCTTCCATCCCTATTATTCTCTAATTTCTATTCTATGCTATGCTTTGACATAGCAAGTGAGCTAATATATAGAATGCACTCCACTAGTTTTAAAGCATTATGTGAATGCATGTGATGATGATGATTATTATTATTATTTTCAGTAAACATATAATCTCAGTGTTCTCTTTTTCCCTATTAGCATTTTCATTATTAATTTCATAACATAGTTCCAGGACAAGTCACTATCCTGATATGATTCATTCATATTTCATGTTCTCTTGACTATTTTGCACAAATGAATAAAATAGCTTTTTATAATTGAATTATATCTAGCTTTAAGGTTTACCAAGCACTTAATATGTGTTTTCATTTAATCATCACAACCACCTTTGGGGGATAGATGCTATTATTATCCCCAATTAACAGATGAGGAAACTGAGGCAATGAAGTCAATTGACTTGCCTAAAACATACAACTAGTAAATGTCTGTGGCTGAATTTGAATTCAAGTATCCTTGTTGCCAAATTCAGCACTCTATCCATTATGCCACCTGGATCTTTGTTAGGATATGTTTCCTTATATAGGCATCTTTGGGACAATTCCAACAGCAGGCAGGGGTATAAGGAAGATATATACTTTATTCTTTTCCCAAATAATTTTAATTTCTTCTTCTAGATCTCTGTGTTGAAAGTTCAGAATATTTGCTACGATGGCATCCATCCATCAGAAAATATTATCCCAGGGGCAGCCAGATGGCACAAGAGATAGAGAACTGTCCTGGAGTCAAGAAGACTTGAGTCAAATCCAGTACTAGACACTTATGAGTTTAGGCAAGTCACTTAACCTCAATTGCCTCCCAAAAAATCCTAAAGTTTTTGCAAATCACTACTATGTCTGGGTGATTGTGGGCACTAGTTTTGTCTCTGAAAATTCTTTGATTCTAATTCTCTGATAATTTGCAGCTTCCAGTGTATAATTCTAGCCACCAGATTATGTCTTGCTAGGTATTCAGTAGATGCTATTTTTTTTGTATTTTTCAGAGATATGTCAATTTCTAGTGTTTCTATGCATAACATTTTGTACTGTTGTTCTGTAATCATTTTGTTTGCTGAAAGGAGAAGAAAAAAAAGAACATTTGTCAGTTGGACACTGACAAAATTAGTGTGAGAAGCAACATGACCCAGCAGATAAAAGTGCTTGAGAAGGACTTAGAGGATGGGAAATAAAACAGTCTCTCTCAGAGGCAATAGCTCTGACTGAAAGTAGGGATGACCATGGGGAATTGTTATCCATCCATTCCTTTATTTATGTCTGCTTTCAGGAATTTAAAGTTATAACAGAAACTACAAATCAAACTAGCTGCTGCTATGAGACAATAAAAAGGACTACTGGGGTCATAGCTGAAAGAAACTAGATTCTTTTAAGTTTTCCCATCATAAGGTAGAAATGAGTCACTAAACAAAAAGTGCCCCTTATTTGAAGTTGAGTAGCTATAAGAGAAGATTAAAGATAAGATGTTAAAAAAAGATGTTGAAAAGAAGCCAAGTACAGGAATTAAAAGAAGCTGGAAACGATAATATAGAAAAATAATAGGAGCTTAAAGATGACAGGTGATAGAAATGATAGATGGCAAGCACAGCTGACAGGCAGGTTTAGCATCTGCTGAGAATTGTGACATAGAGAGCACTGTAGGTGCTAGAAGATGATTGGAGAAAAGTAGGATCCTCCTACTACTGAACAGCTGACTAGATCTCTTGCCCTTTAGGATTGCTCATAGTCTAAGAGAGAGGAAACTTCTCAGGGCCTAACCTATTTCCATTTATGGTTCTGAAGGGCTTAAAAGAGAAAAACAGAGGAGGAAAGATAGGCTTTTACATGTTTTATTTTTAAGCTATACCTGTGAGAAAATTAGTGTTTTGCTGAGAGCTGTTCAGAGTGGGGATGGAGGGCAATAGAATCTTCTGCTATTGAAGAGCTGATGGGGAAAGGTTGCATTGCCTTGCTGTTATGTTTAGTAGGGAAAGTCCCCATGTGCTTGACTGTGTTTTTTGTCTCTCCAGCCCTTTCTGGCTTGAGAGAAATTCTTCACAATATCCAGAGCAAACCTTAAGATCCTTGTAATTCTCTGGCTTTAGGCAGTTACTCATTACAGAAATAATTTAATATATTCTCATTGCCCTGACATAAGTGACTGCATGCTAAAAGGGCTTGATATTGCTACAATTTTGCAAGGATAGCAGATAAACACTTTTGCTCTGGAGGACGGCTATTGAGAACAAGAAAAGCAGATAAGCACATTGATTGAGGCAAAAATTTGCTTTGGCTTGTAAGGTACTCATAAAATCTTGTCCTTCAAGTTTTTTTTTCCTGAGGCAATTGGGGTTAAGTGACTTGCCCAGGGTCACACAGCTAGGGAATGTTAAGTGTCTGAGACCAGATTTGAACTCAGGTTCTCCTGACTTCAGGGCTGGTGCTCTATCCACTGTGCCACCTAGCTGCCCCATCCTTCAAGTTTTAAATGATCTCCCTGAAAGGTGCCACATTTTACATCAAATATTCTTGACATTAGTGTGTTGATGACATGTCTTAAACAGAGACCAATTTTCCACATGGACATTGGACATTCTAATATTCTATCATTACATCTCTTTCACATATTTGTAATCTTTGAAGAAGCTATAAGTGAAAACTGAGTCAAAAACTTTATAATAATCTATAAAGGTGTAAAATAAATGTTATAGAACTTTGGGATAGCTTGTTACCTAATTAATGGCTAGTTCCTTATATGCTTGGAACTTTTTGGCAAACCCTTTTTTTGCTCCTCAGCCAATACAATTTTTTCATCAATATATAAGTACACACATATATGCATATGTATACACACATCTACTTAACTCTACATGCTCTAAATCTCCTCCTCAATATATATGAATATAAATGCATACATATGTGTATACATAACTTATATGTTTATGCAAATTGTGAATGCTTTGAATAAGCTACATAAACACATAATTGGCCTATATTTGGAAGAGTCACTGTGTTTGGTAATAAATACAAGATGCCTTCTGTTAAGAAAGGTCCATCTGTGGCTCAGGTTTATATCTGAGAGGAAGCTGGTAAAGTATTTTGTTAGTAATTATGTACTGTGATGTAATTAAGTCAATAATCATGGTTCTAATCCAGCCTCTGTTCTTTCTGGGTTTGCAGACAATCTAGTGTTTGACACAACTCCCTCAATAGCATCACTTATATTATTTATTATGTTAACAATTGGTAAACTTTGTTTCACATTTGTGTTTTCATTGCATTGTATTTCTTGCAACTATATAGATGATCAGAAATTTTCTATATTTTCCTTCTTCAGAGGTTCTCTCTCCTCAGATTTCTGTTTTCAAGTCTCTATAATAAAGGTTTTAGATAATACTGAATCATCTATTTTTAATAGCAGCTAGATATTGATGCAATCTTTCATTTGTTTTATTGTGTGGCTGAAATTCATACCAAAGGAAGTTATTTCTATTGTGGACCATGTGTTTGTGGTAGAAAACGACTCATTTGGAGGCACCAAAGTGAACTATCTTTACAATGTGGCACTACCACCCCCAGGACCATAGAAATGGAAAGACTTTTAAAAAGATACATCACCCCAAGAGACCATTTTGCTTTCTTAGAGGATATATACACAGCACAGAAGGGTGCATGGGAAATACGGTGAAGCCAATAAAACTAAAGAAGAGAGCTAGACAAAACCAGAATCTATTGTGATCCCAGCTCCCAAGAAACTATCTACTGGACTCTGAGAACCATGATGATCGTTTGTCTAATTTAAGCATTTCTTCCACAATGAGAAGCAATGTAGTATAATGGATGGAAGATCAGCTTCAGAGTCAAGATCTGGGTTGAAGATCTGCCTCTTCTGCCTAGTTGTCTGACTTTCAACAAGTCATTGAACCTCTCATTTCCCTTAGCAATTCTCAAATATTCACTACATTGCAGACACAGGGAATACAAAGGAAAAAAATAGTTTCTGATCTCAAAGAGCTTACTTTCTGTGGGGGGAGAAGGATATTGGAATATATACATAAAAAATAGTAGAGTAGTATGGGGATATGGGAGGGAAGGGGTTGATACAGAAAAAACAGCAGAGTTGAAATGATAAAAGCCATTTTCACATCAGAATTCACCTACACAAATGAAATTACAGATTTGAACCTCCAGAAAACAATTCCCCAAACAATACTGTTTATTGTAAACAGTAAGTACATTAAAAAGGAGCTGGATACATCCAATTTATTCAATTGTTATAAATGTTTTATGACCTTTCCCCTAGAGCTAAGGTCATATTAATCAACTCAAACAGTTCAGGGTATAGGGTCTTCTTTCTATCAGCACAAACTCATTGGCTAAGGTCCTGAAAATTACTTTCTCCTCTCCTCTTTCCAATCCATCCTATATGTAGTCACCAGATTAATCATTCTAAAATGTCACTTTCATCATCTACTCCCTTGCTGACTCCTGATTCTAGCAACAAATTTCTTAGCCAACTTTCCAAAACCAACTACTTCCTTCTACATTGCACCTTCAGCTCTCACGCCATACATGGCCCTGTCATGTAGGTTTGGAGAGCTAGAACTAGAAGCATCCTCAGAGGCTAGCTTGTTCAACTCCAACATTTTACAGATGAGAAAAATGAGGCATGGGGATATTCTGATTTATCCAAAATCATACATGTAGGAGTATCAGAGACAGCACATATCACTCATGTGACCTTGGATAAGTCACCAAATCTAAACCTCAGCTATAAGATAAAGGTATCAAAGAGGATGATCTCTGAGGTCCTCCCCCCAGCTCTCAATTCCAAAATCTATTAGGATGATGCTCATTGAGAAATGGATCTTTTCTCCATCACTTCAAATTCAACTCACAGGTGACAGTTCTACTGTCATCTGCCTTAAACTACATCTGGTATACTATAGTTATTTCGGGACCCCATGGTATAGGAAGATTATCCAATAAATTGGAAGGCTGTCAGAATAGTGATGGGACTTAACATAATTCCATTTAGCAGCCAGTTAAAGGAAACAGGGATGTGTAACCTGAAGAAGAGAACACTTAGAGGTGGGAGAAGGGGTCATGAAATCTGTCTTCAAGTATTTACAAAATTGCTATCTAGAAGAGAGAGTAAACTTATCACACAGTACCAAAGGCAGAAACAGGAATGATTAGCATAGAAAGCAAAAATAGGGAAATTTAGTCTTGAAGAAAAACCACTTCTTACACTTATCCAGAAATGAAATGCACCATCTCTAAAATTAGTGTTTGTCCTCACTGAAAGTTTTCAAGCAAAGGCTGGATGACCATTTTTGATTATACCACCAAGGGGATCCTTTTAAGGATATTAATGGCCTCTAAAATTTCACTAGGAGGCTCTGTAACTGCAATCCTCCACAAAGCCTTCCCTGCCTAAAGATAGCACTGGCTCATATACTGCCTTCTATTATGCTCTTTTCTTGTTCAGTCATTCAGTCATATCCAACTCTTCATGTCCCCATGGAATATAGTATACCAGACCCTTCTATGCGCCACTATCTCCCAAAGTTGGTCTAAGCTCTAGTTGCTTCCTATTTGTATATCATCTCCTACATGAGACTATAAACTCCTGAAGGGTATAAAATGTTTGCTAGTTCTGAATCTCCCACAAGGCCTAGTATAGTGCTAAACACATAAGAGGTAATTCATAAATGCTTATTGATTGAGCAAATCAGTTCCAAGAATTTGGAAAATCAGGTGGTAAAAAGGGCGTGAGGTTTAAACTATATATACCATCATGGGGAGGGGGGGGAAATGGGGATCCTGGTAAATATAGGCAATTAGAGAATGAATGAGACACCAGAAGGCCAGTATATCTGAGAAGAGGGGTAGGGTCTTAATCAGGTTTTAAGTGAGCCAAAAAGATTGGCTAAATTGATGTCTTCTTCAAAGGACCAAAATTCAAGATGCTGTTGAGATGTTTGAGTTAAGAAATGGCTATAAGAGTTCATGGTTATAGTAGAGTCAGAGGATCTATATTCAAATCCTACCTGTAATGCTTTATTAGCTTCTGGGACTTTGAGCAAATCATTTCCTTAAGCCTGTTTCCTCATCTACAAAATGAAAGAGTTGGTCTAGATGGCTTCTGAGGTCTCTTTCAGTTCTTTTTTTATTATTAAAAGCTTTTTATTTAGAAAACATATGAGTGATTTTTCTACCTTGACCTTTGCAAAACTTTTTTTTTGTTCCAAGCTTTTTCCCTCCCTCCCCCCCACCTCCCACCCCTAGATGACAGGTAATCTAATGCATGCTAAATATGTTAAATTATATGACAAATCCAATATATGTATACATATCTATACAGTTATCTTACTGCACAAGAAACATCAGATCTAGAAAGAGAGAAAAAAAAAACCTAAGAAGGAAAACAAAATGCATGGAAACATTCACAGAAAGCATTAAAATGCTGTGTTGTGGTCCACACTCAGTTCCCACAGGCCTCTCTCTGGATGTATATGACTATCTTCATCGCTGAACAATAGGAACTGGTTTGAATCACCTCATTGTTGAAGAGAACCATGTCCATCAAAATTGACTCTTTCAGTTCTTAATGTATGACTAAGTCTAGCATTAGAAAGTGAGTCAGGGTATCAATATAGTAACTGTTATTCTGACCACCTGTTTTCTCAAAGTTCCAAATTTTCACCACAACTGTGTTCCCTATTCTTGAACTCAGCTATCGGCTTAATTATGTTGTGCCTATTCCTACAAGAGCCCCATCAGAAAGTAATTAGAGATATCAGCCAACTTGGAACCAAACATATCACAAGAGAAAGAGCTGGTAGTTGAGAAACTGAAAAAAATATATATTTTTTGAGTGTATGTGGTGTACATACTTCCTTTTGAAGTCAAAGAGAACATCTGCCCTCATTCAAAAGTATATAAAGTTTGAAAACACCTTAGGGATCATCTATTCTAATATCATTTTTATAGAGAAGGAAACTGAGACCCAGAGAGGAAAAGTGACTTCCCAAGTATGTGATAATTCTGACAAATCTTCTCTTTGGCTGTCTCTTTCTGGCTTCACTTATTGATCTCCCTAGCTACCTTTACATCTCAACTAAACTCCCTTCTTTTACTGGAAGCCATTCCCAAACCCTCTAATTTTCAATGCTTTTCTTCTGTTTTTTCCTATTTATCCTATATACAGGATACAGTAGATATTTGTTTACTTCGTGTCTCCGACATTAGATTGTAAGATCCTTTAAGTCATGGATTGTCTTTTTGCCTCTTGTTATCCTCAGCATTTAGCACAGGACCTGGCACATAGTAGGCACTTAATAAATGTTTTTTGAATGACTGATCGATTATGGGAGGCTCCCAGATGAAGGGAAGTATTTAATAAATAAATGCACCTTAACTGACTACTTGAAACCCAGGATCTCTGTCTACAAGTCTTATATGTTTTTCCCTACAACTCACTGCCTTCAACTCATGATCTCAGAAAAAGAAATTTCCAGGACTTGATGACTGGATTAAGAAAGTCCTCTAGGAAGACAGAGTCAGTTCAAAACTGTAGGGAGCCAGGGGTGCCCTACTGGGAATTTAGCTGTCACATGGGGCAGCCAAGAGCAATTCATTTTGACTGAATTGTAGAATACATGAAGACAGCCCATCTCTCGATTCCAGGACTTTGCATAGGCTACTCCTCCCTGGACTGCTCTCTCTCTGGTACCTTTGCTTCTTGGAACCCCCAGCTTACTTCAAGACTCAGTTCCAGCATTATCCCCTAGAATATCCCCCTTGCCTGACAGTCTCCACCATCACCAGATGTATTACATATGTATGCATATATGTAAGTATACATAACCACATACCTGTATATGTGTATGTTTATGTACAGTTTGTATGTGTGTAAACACAAAAATATATACATATCTATTCATCTCTGAATATTTTATATGAATGAATAAAGGAAAGACAGTCCCTGTCCTCAAGGAACTTACATTATAGTGGGGTAGAAAACACACAAGGGAAGTAGAGGTCAGGGAGAGAAAGGGAACAAGCATTTTTAAAGTGCCTACTATGTGCCAAGCCCCATGCTGAGTGTTTTATAAATATTACCTCACTTGAGGGGATATGGATAGTGACAGGGCACACGTCTTTTGGAAACAATGGAATAATAGTGGAGTTGTTATGGTCCCAGAAAAGGGATCGAGGATAAAGAAAGGACACCATGGAGTCCAGCACAAGCTGGTGCTATTCTTGAACTAATGGAATGGGAGAAGGGCACCCATACGGAGAGTAGTCCTCCATGGCTCCTCTCCCAGGTAGAATATAATAAGATCCAGAGCCTATTTTGCTTTTGCCTGTTTTTACCCCTAGCACTTGTCACAGTGCTCAATACATAGGAAGTATTTAATAAATACATATATATTGACTGATTGAAACCCAGTATTTCTGTCTCCAAGTCCTATATATTTTCCCCTCCCACAACTATCTGACTGGAAAGAACCAGTAGGTGAACAGCAAGTCTGGCCAAATCAGGAAGATATAGAATATGGCCGTTCTATAATTAGAGCAGGGAAACAGATTTGTGTATGAGGTCCATAGCAACAAACATTGAAGCTTTATTTTGCTTTCTTTCTCAGTTTTTTTTTTCTTCTTGATCTGATTTTTCCTGTGCAGCAAAGTAATTGTATAAATACATATACATATGTTGGATTTAACATATATTTTAACATATTTAACATGTATTGAATTATCTGCCATCTAGTGGAGGGGTTAGGGGGAAGGAGGGAAAATTTGGAACACAAGGTTTTGCAAAGGTCAGTTAACCTATGCATGTTTTGTAAATAAAAAAATAAAAATAAAGTAACTAAGTTCACTGGAAAAAAAATGAAGCTTAGCAACTATTTAGCAAGAAAATAGGAAGCTAAATAAAATTTCTTCCTGCCATGGCTGTATTTCTCTGCACTAATTCTGCCCTCATCCCTGCCACCCCCCAAATGAATTTGTCTTAAAAAGTTGATTTGGGACTATTATTTGTTTCACTTGGCCAGGGCACAAAAGTTGCTATTTTCAGCTCTTGAATAGTATGCAATGTTCAGCCTATATATCAGTCCCAGGCACATCTAAGGCCAAGTTCATGTATATATCTGGTTAAAAGGGGGAAGGGAGTCTGCCCTGAACTAGCAATAGAGTACTTTTGGCCAAAATATGCCCAGATTTAGACTAATCTATATGGAAAGATTCCTCCGACCTGGTGAGTTCCAGAACTTCTCTCTCCAGTAAAGCTGGGTTATCTTCACAGCTTGGTTTGGGAAAGTCAAAGCCCAGGGGAATCATGTTACAAAAATGTGAGTTTTTCTAAAAATAAATGTTGTCACTACTCAGTAAAATAATACACACATTTCAGGTTAGGGCCAACCCAAGAACAATGCTTTTCCTGCTACTCCAAAAGTTTAGCAAAGAATTCATAACATAGGGTTACAGACAGAGATGCAATGAACCTCAGAGGCCCCAAACCTCTCATTTTTCAGATGAAAAAATTGAGGCAGCAGAGGTAAAGTATCTTGCCAATTATAAGTTATAAACATCAGAGACAGGATTTGAATCTAGGTCCCCAGAGATCTTTCCACTATTAAAAAAAACAAACAAAAAAAAAAAACAAACATAAAAAACAAAAAACCAACAAAACTGGGTGATTGATTAGAGAAGCTGGGGCATGGATGATGGTAGGGATGAAGTTTAGACTTAATGTCAGGAAAGACTTCCTACAAATTTGAGAAAGTGAAATAAAACTGCAACTGGAAATTGTTCCCTGATATTTATTAAGAACTTGTTATGCGACTGATGCATTGTTGGTGGAGCTGTGAACGGATACAGCCATTCTGGAGAGCAATTTGGAACTATGCTCAAAAAGTTATCAAACTGTGCATACCCTTTGACCCAGCAGTGTTTCTATTGGGCCTACATCCCAAAGAGATCTTAGAGGAGGGAAAGGGACCCACATGTGCAAGAATGTTTGTGGCAGCCCTTTTTGTAGTGGCTAGAAACTGGAAACTGAATGGATGCCCATCAATTGGGGAGTGGATGAATAAATTATGGTATATGAATATTATGGAATATTATTATTCTGTGAGAAATGACCAGCAGGATGATTTCAGAGAGGCCTGGAGAGACCTGCATGAACTGATGCTGAGTAAAATGAGCAGAACCAGGAGAACATTATACATGGCAACAACAATACTATATGATGATCAATTCTGATGGACATGACTCTCTTCAACAATGAAATGTTTCAAACCACTTCCAACTGTTCAGTTAAGAAAGCCATATACACCCAGAGAGAGGGATGTGAAATGTGGACCACAACATAACATTTTCATACTTTCGATTGATGTTTGCTTACATTGTGTTTCCTTTATCTGATACGTCTTTTGTGTAGACACAATTTTTCTTGCACAACAATGACAAGTGTGGAAATAAGTATACATATATTCGATTTGTCAAGTATTTTAACATAATTAACATGTAGTGGATTTCTTGCCATCTAGGGGAGGGGTGGGGAGTTGGGGGGAAAATTTGTAACAGAAAGCTATGTAAGGGTTAATGTTGAAGAATTACACATACATGTTTTGCAAATAAAATAAAATTTAAAAAAAAAACTTATGTGGTCAGAACTGTACCAATGACTGAGCAGTTCCCTTTCCCTGAAGTCTTAGGTCAGTTATTGAGTAGACAGAGCACCAGACTTGGAGTTCAGATATGCTCTCAGAGACTTACTGGCTATGTGACTCTGGGCACAGGATCTGTCTGCCTCAGTTTCTTTAATTGCAAAATGAAAATAATAGTGGCCTTTCCCTCCCAGGGCTTTTGTGAGATCAAATGAGATATCTGTAAAGTGCTTAGTACAATGCCTGGCCCACAGCAGGCATTATCTATTCTTTGTACAAAGATTGAAGGACCATTCATTGAGTACTTTTCTGGAGGCTGTTAGGTGGCACAGTGAAATTTTGGATTTGAAGTCAATAAGACCTGAGTTTGAATCCTGCCTCAGATACTTAATAAAAATGTATGATCCTGGCCAAGTCACTTAAACTCTCAGCCTCAGTTAACTCATCTGCAATACCTAATAATACTTAATACACAGGATTGTTGGAAGTAGAATAAGTAAAACACTTGGAAACCTGAGAGTGCTACATAAGTATCACCAATCAAAAGAAACATGTTTTCAAGTATGAATTCCATTAGATGGCTTCAGAAACTCTTGTGAGGATCCTGAAAAGGTCATCAATACTAACTCCATTACGTAGAGAGGGCACTAGTTCAAGTCAGAAGTCCTGGATTCAAAGCCAAGTTCTAATTACTATCTATGTGATTTTGGAGACTGTCTCATCAGTGAAATGGGGATAATAGCACATATAGTATCTACCTCACAGGGTTGTCACAAACTCTTTTGTCTCTTTGTCTGTCTCTCCATCTCTTTTTCTTCTCTCTTCCCTCTTTTCTCTCTCCCATATATAAAATTATATATCATATGCTAAGTGAAATGAGCAGAACCAGGAGATCACTGTACATGGCAACAACAAGATTATACGAAGATCAATTCTGATGGACCTGACTCTTTTCAACATGAAATCATCCAGGCCAGTTTCAATGATCTTGTGATGAAGAGAGTCATGTGCACCCAGAGAGTGGACTATGGGAACTGAGTGTGGATCACAACATAGAATTTTCATGCTTTTTGTTTTTGCTTGCATTTTGTTTTCTCAGTTTTTTTTTCCTTTTTGATTTGATTTTTCTTGTGCAGCATGATAAGTGTATAAATGTGTATACATATATTGGATTTAACATATTTTAACATGTTTAACATATATTGGATTACTTGCCATATATGGGAAGGAGTGAGGGGGAGGGAAAATTTGGAACACAAGGTTTTGCAAGGATCAATGTTAAAAAAAATTATTTATGCATGTGTTTTGAAAATAAAAATAATAAAATTTAAATATATATCACATACAAATACATAAAATATACATTTAATATACACATAAATATAAATGTACATATATGCATGTGTGTATATATATACATATATATACACACATACACATAGACCATAGAGACATTTATATGTCTGTGTAGCTAGACAATATAAGCTAGTGTCATTAATCTTTCTTCATTGCCATTTGTCAAAAGAAAATTTGAGCCAGTTTAAGTGACTTAGGATGACTATTTGCCAGTTCTTTTATATAGGATATTTTGCCCCCCATCAAGTCATGACATAAGATTACAGACTGAGCTGGAATGGATCTAAGAGGTAAGGATTCATTGTGAGTTTCTGGAGCTCATTAACACAGCATGGACATTGCCTGAAAACAGATGGGTGTCCTTTAATTTTCAAGCATGGAGAGAATGAGTCTTTGAATAACCTAGAGAGGTTGGCAGCCTGGACAGGGGCCACAATTTGGACAGGCTCTCCAGTCATCTCACAAGCAGGTTTGCCCTAATCCATGGGGCTTTGGACAATATCTGAAGAACAGGATGTCAGGAGGAGGAAAAAGTGCAGTTTCTGGCTAAAACAAAGCCCTTACCTCAGCCAGAGAAGGTGGTGTCAGAATGGTGTCAGAATGTCTCTCAAGCCCTTCCCTGTTCTTTCCTTCCCTCCCCTCTCTTCTCTGGAAATGGAAAGGAAAATGGCATGGTATGAGACAAGCCAAGAGAAAAGAACTAACAATCTACTGCTTTGGCCTTTCCCTTTTGCTTCTGTTCTTTCTAGTCTGAAGTAAAATGTGTTTATTTCTTGAGGCAAGATAGACGGGGGAAGATGATGCATTTTAACCCATTTAAAGTAGAAAAATGGTTAATGGGAAAACACAGAAATTTGAGTCTTCATTTCTAACCTTTGCAGAATTAAGTCAACTCTGAGATGCTCCTGAACCTCCCTTATCAACAATGTTCCCTTCCTAACTTTCCCCTTTACCTCCTCCATTGATAACTAATTAAATCTGCCTGTTCACACTCCCACTTCCCACCAAATAACTCAATTTCTCCTCAGTATCTTCTCCTCACTTCCTGTCTAAAGCTTCCCCAACTAATCTGCTAATGCTTTCTTCACAACCTCCTCTGACAATGTCCTCACTTCCTATTAATGATTTCCTTCAATTTCTCTATCAGTGTCCCCTTCTCATCATCTCTATCAATGTTTATTCTTCACCTTCCCTGTCAAGTTTGCCCAAATTTCCCATCAATGTCTTCATTGACTTCCACTTCCTCATCAACCTTCCATTAATGAAAGATTTTCAAATGCCCATCAACAGTTGTCTTTAACATCACCCATCAACGCTTCTTTCCCCACTTTCCCTATCAATATCCTCCCCTTTCCATGAATGTCTCCCTCAATCTCCCATGTCAATACCACACATCCCTCATTATCTGTTTCCTAACTCTACCTTATAAGTGTGGCCTCCTATCCCAGATAGGCTTAGTGGTCCCCTGGATAGCCCTATAATGCTGAAAATGTATAGAAAGATGTGGCTCCTGATTTGGGGGGGGGAGTAGGAGAAAAGATAATAGAAAAACAGAAAGGAAGAGAACAGAAGAAAAGGAAGGGGAGCAAGCTATAGTGGGCATCAGGGGAGAGAGAGAAAAAAAAAAGAAAGCTGTGGATGTTGAACCGCAAAGGGGCTAGCAAGTCAATGGTTCAGCCCCCAGAGCTCTCTCTTCTCCTCTCAGATTCAGAAGCTCCCAGCTAGCCCAACCTCCCACCCAAATCCAGAACTGCTACTGCAAGCCGAGACTAAGAGAAAAGGACCCTTCTTCACACATGCTTCTCCTATAGATGCACTTCATTTTTGTTTGTTTGTTTTTATTGTTAATTTTCTTCACATGGCAGACAAACAACAGAGTCTTCAGCAATCTGACTCAATGTTCAGAAGACCAGCACTGACCAGGAAACACCACTTAAAAAAAATAAAACTTTTTTTCTTTTTCATTATTGGGACACTCAGATCAGGAATCACATGAGGAGAGTGCTAAAAGATGACCAGCATAATTTCACATGCAAAAAATGATTTCCCCTCAGTTAATAAACCTTACCCCCAATAATAGTCATTATTTTAGGGTAGAAGGAGAAACTCATGGACTTTCAGCCAAAGAACTTTTTCCCTGGAAGCAGAAATACTTCAGGAATTGGAGGAGGAAAGAATGAAAATTTTGTGAATTTGAACAATGATAGGGTCAGAATGGGAAGAAAAATATACTGTTTTCATGTTAGAAGACTAATTTGGGGAGGAGAGTAAGGCTTTCATATTATTACCTGCTGAGAAAAGTTTTTTATTGGGTGGAACTGTGCAAATTGTGACACTAAAACTGTGATTCCATTTTTTTTCCTGCCCATGTGAGGATTTATCTCCATGAGATCCTTCTCCTGGACCCATTTTTATCACCTTACTGCAGTTGGTTGAGTCATTAAATAATACGAATTAGAAAACTTTAAAAATGGAGCATTTACAGTCAGGGACATAAATACATGCTTTTAAAATTATCTTCATTCATATTTACAGAGTTGGGGGATTAAACCATTGTAGCCCTGAAGGAAAAAAGGAAAAAAAAAAAAAAACAAAACAAAACCCAACAGCCTCCAATCATGTAGTGTCAAGATTCTTCTATTTTGATAAATGTCCTTCAACTTTGGGTTTGAAATATCAAGCCAAGAATATTTAATGGCGCCAAAAATGGTCCTAAGAGACCATTTTTCCAAAATGGGCTGCCTTCAAAGACACAAAGCCCGGGAACTAAATTGGACCAATTCAAAATCCCACCCTTAGTTCATCTATTCTTCCTAGGTATAGAGGGATCTCCCACCTCCACCCTACTCCATCTGGCTGTTCCTGACCTCTTTTTCTGTCATTCTAAATCTTTTTTTTTTTTCAAGTTCATATGGTACTTGAAACTGAGAGCCTAGGGACTTCAGATGCCCATGACAGCATCACAGTCAGGGATAGCAGTAGAGGTGAAAGCATTACAGCCCACCTTCTCTGCCTTCCCTGGAGAGGCCAGACTTGAAGAGAAGGACCCAGACCCAAAGTCAACAATACAGGCACTGATGGGAATTTGAAATCTGGAGGTAAAGACCCACCAAATCATTTTTTTTAGGCAAAAAAGCTCACTTCCTCCTTCCCCTGTCCTAGGGGTGGGGGAGCCTAGGGTCAGCAAGAGAATTTCATCAAGACTCCATGAGCATCTCTGACCTCTGTGGATTTCTGCAGAACTTGGAGGAAAAGAAGCTGGGGTTGGGAAGTTGGAGGAAGGGGTATCAAATCCAGAAATCTTCTCCTGAGGATTCCCCCTTGGATGGGATGGAAATTGGTCCCAAGATTGAAGCCCATCCAGCTAATGGCAATGGATGATTTTAGAGGCAAAGACAGGGTGAGGGACTCTTGAAAAACAATTGCATAGAAAGAGAGACCCAAACCTGGCCATGACCTTCTGCCATGGGGTCATGTTGTTCTTCCCCTGCAGCCCACCCCAGAAAGGAGACATTCTAACATCACCCCTGAAGGGACCCAGGGGAGTCAGTGACCATCACATGTCCCCTTAGGGCTCAGGTCTCCTTTTTGAAGACAGAAATTCACACCCAGAGACTCGTCTTTTTCTCTCTCTCTCAGGACCAAAGGACAGGAAGAGCTCGTCATGCATGGCAGCCTCGGGGCCCATGGGCCTTGCTCATGCAGGTGTCATCTCAGGAGCTGTGGAGGAGCAAAAAGGCACAATTGGGTTAGGATTTGTTTGCCTAGCACCGGCTCTCACACTAGGGCGATTCTGCCTCTCTTCCAATTGTACATCTCATACCCTTTGAGGCTCTCCTGAGCATCATCTCTTAGACAAGGCCCTTCTTCATCTTCCAGGTGTTAGTGCTCTTCACACATACACCACCCATTACTTTATACATATTTCAAACTTACTTACTAGCTTATATATTGTTTTTCCTTATAGTATACAAACTCCTCAAGAGCGGGGAAAAGTTTGTTTTTGTTTAAGCACTCCTTGGCAGCTAGGTGGTTCTTTGGATAGGGCTTTGGACCTGGTGTCAGGAAATTGGGAATTTCAAATCCATCTTCAGACAAGTAGTAGCTGTGTGACCCTGAGCAACTCATTTAACTTAGTTTCCTCAAATGTAAATTGGGGCTCATAGTAGCAATTACATCCCAGGATTGTTAGGAGGATCAAATGACATAATAAATCACTTTGCAATTCTTAAAACACTATATGAATGTGGAATTTACCATAATTATTATTTTTACTGGCACCTAGTTGCCCATCCTTCATTTTTGAAGAGGCCCAAGGATATCATGCAGTAATGTCTTGACTCGTGTGCAAATTGGATTTAAGTGAGGAAGAGTTCCACAAAGTCCTCAACCTCATTCCCTCTTCTAGCATTATGGAAGTCCAGAGGCAGGACAAAAGTCAGTAGGACTGTGATGGTCCAGGAAGCAGAGGATGACTTTGGCATCTTTGATGTCTGACTAAGCTCCAAGAGTTCCGCAGTTCCTGTTTCAGCCGCCATCATGGCCCCTGGAACAAATTGTTCTCATCTGCCCATTCCAAAGAGGGAAGTCTTCACGTTTGGGGTAAGCACCTTCCTAACTCACCAAAAGATCATCTAATCCCCTAAACCTGGTATGGTCTGTCTGGCGTGAGGTTCTACTGGGATATGGCTGCTAGAAATGCTACAGCTTCTGGGAGCCACTGGTGAGAGTTGACTGGCAGGCAGACACTACAGGTGAATGAGCAGCCCTGAAAAGTGCTCGGTAAGCCCTCACACTAGAACTGCTGGTCTTCCTTGAACATCTGCACCCCACTAGCACCTATAAAAGTGTCTGGCAAACAGTAAGCATTTAGCATATTTTTGTTGAATCGACTGAATTTCCATATCTGGCTGCACTCAAAGATTTTCTGTGTGTCAGGCTGTTGGGTTTCTTGTTTTAGGTACCTGGGGAGGGGGTGCATTCTGAGATCCATTTCTCCTCCTAGTGATCCCGGGAAGATCCAAGGATCACTCTCTTAGCCCTTAGCAACCACCCAAAATGGGTGATGTCTAACGACTATGACTTAGAAAATGGTGAATATAAAGAATTCAGGGATTCATGGAAAGATGGACGATGGATGAAGTGACAATGAACAAAGTCAGCAGACTTCACAAAGCTAATAGAAAGATGACCTTGAACAAATTGCAGAGGACAGGAGTAAGGGGAGGACAATGGATACAAGATCCTGCTTTGCTATCAAGGGTTACAAGGAGGGGGTCAGTGGCAGAGACCATCAGGGAAACTATTAGGAAAGAGGAGAAGTCAAAGGATAGGACCAAGGAATTCCCTGGCACAAAGAGCCCTTCCAGAAAGGGAGCTGCCTCTGCCAGTGCAAGTCAGCACACTTTCTCCCACTCTTAGCAAGTTGCTTAAAGCACAGAATGAGTGAGGGGATTTGCCCTGAGTTAAAAAGCCAATACAAGTCAGAGGCAGAATTTGAATCCAGTATGAACAGACAATTTTCAGATGATGAAGTTAAAGCTATTTCTAGTCATATGAAAAGGTGCTCCAAATCACTCTTGATCAGAGAAATGCAAATTAAGACAACTGAGGTACCACTACACACCTGTCAGATTGGCTAAAATGACAGGAAAAGATGACGAATATTGGAAGGGATGTGAGAAAACTGGGACACTGATACATTGTTGGTGGAACTGTGAATGAGTCCAACCATTCTGGAGAGCAATTTGGAACTATGCTCAAAAAATTATCAAACTGTGCATACTCTTTGACCCAGCAGTGTTTCTATTGGGCCTATATTCCAAAGAAATCTTAAAGGAACGAAAGGGACCCACATGTGCAAGAATGTTTGTGGCAGGCCTTTTTGTAGTGGCTAGAAACTGGAAACTGAGTGACTGCCCATCAATTGGAGAATGGCTGAACAAATTATGGTATATGAATGCCATGGAATATTACTGCTCTGTAAGAAACGACCAGCAGGACGATTTCAGAGAGGCCTGGAGGGACTTGCATGAACTGATGCTGAGTGAAATGAGCAGAACTAGGAGATCATTATACACAGCAACAACAATACTATATGATGATCAATTCTGATGGACATGGCTCTCTTCAACAATGAAATGTTTCAATCCAGTTCCAATTGTTCACTGAAGAAGGCCATATACACCCAGAGAGAGGGATGTGAAACGTGGACCACAACATAACATTTTCATGCTCTCTATTGATGTTTGCTTGCATTGTGTTTCCTTTCTCAGATTTTTCTTTCTTGTAGATATGATTTTTCTTGCACAACAATGATAAGTGTGGAAATATGTATACATATATTTGATTTGTCAAGTATTTTAACATAATTAACATGTAGTAGATTTCCTGCCATCTAGGGGAGAGGAGGGGATTAGGGGGGAAAAATTTGTAACAGAAAGCTTTGTAAGAGTCAATGTTGAAGAATTACCCATACATATGTTTTGTAAATAAAAAGTTTTAATAAAGAAAAAAAAAGAAAAGACACGCTCCTTGAAGGTGGGCTCCTGGGACTTGGGCTTGGGCCTGGGTCTGGGCCTTCTTACAGTGCCTGGTGAGAGGTGTAGCTGAGAGAGCACATCGAGAGGCCAAGCAGAGGCTGTAACTTTATGGAAAGGGAGGGAGAAACACAAAAGCTCACTTGCTTACAGAGGGGATTGTGGGTGTCTCTTTTTAGCACTTAAGAATCTCAGGGGCTCACCAGCCTCCAAGAGCAAGCTTGGACCTGCCTGGAGGTCAGAAAGCTCAGAACTGGGATAAGCTTTTCCTCTTTCAGTTGGACAGGAGACATCATTAGAACCTGACTCACAGCCTTAAGGGATCCCAAGAGCAATATGATGTATTCAAAAATGTTTGTGGCAGCCCTTTTTGTAGGGGCAAGGAACTAGAAACTGAGTGGATGCCCATCAGTTGGAGAATGGCTGCATAAATTATGATATATGAACGTCATGGAATATTATTGTTCTGTAAGAAACGACCAGCAGGACGATTTCAGAGAGGCCTGGAGAAGCCTCTCTGAAGAGAACTATCACACATTCTAGAGAAATTTACATGAACTGATGCTAAGTGAAGTGAGTAAAAGCAGGAAAACATTGTACACAATAACATTATATGATGATGAACTCTGATGGACGTGGCTCTTTTCAACAATGAGGTGATTCAGACCATTTACAATAGATTTATGATGGAGAGAGCTATCTGCATCCAGGAAGAGGACTGTGGGATTGAATGGGGATGACAACATAGTATTTATCCCTTTTTGTTGTTTTTGATTGCTTTTTGCTTTCTTTCCCATTTTTTCCTTTTTGATCTGATTTTTCTTGTGCAGCACGATAAATGTAGAAATATGTAAAGAATAATTGCACGTGTTTAACATATGTTGGATAACTTGCTGTCTAGGGAAGGAGTGGGGGGAGAAAGGAAAATTTAGAACACAAGATTTTGTAAGGGTAAATGTTGAAAACTATCTTTACATATATTTTGAAAATGAAAAAAAAAGTTATTTTTTTTTAAAGAACAATATGATGGCCCAGAGCAAGTTTGACAAAAGATGTCAGGGCTACACAACATGAAATATTCCCTTGAAGCCATCCACTTTGTAAGACAAATATAGTTATGAGGGAGGGCAGAGAGACCCCTGGGCAGAAGGAATACATTGGGAGATATGTTTTTTGGAGGCAAGAGGGAAAAGATGGGCCATCTGGTAGCTTTCCATTTTATCTAATTTGGCATGAGAAGCAGTTTAGTGTAGTGGAGACAGAATTGGCTTTAGAATCGTCTTGCCTCTGCAACATGCTGGCTAAGTGACTCCATACAAGTCTCCTAACTTCTTAAGGGGGACAGGTGCCCTTCAAGTCTACAAATTTCAGAGAAGGTAGCCAACGTGAATTGGGAGAAAGAAATAGGCATTTGTTAAGCACCTAGTATATTATCTGTGTGTGTGTGTGTGTGTGTGTGTGTGTGTGTGTGTATGTTGGGCACTGTATTAGGGACTTTATAAATATTATTTCATTTGGTTTTCACAACTCTGGGAGGTAAGTTTTATTTTTATCCTCATTTTTTAGGTACAGAAGCTGAGACAGGTAGAAATCTACAACATCACACATCTAGAAAATGTCTTGGGCCAGAAATGAACTCCAGTCCTCTTGTCTCCAAGTCTGGCACACTAACTACTGCCCTATCTTGCCACCTCTAAGAGATGAGTAGAGTTTCTTCAGCCCAGAGATCTCTATAACAATGAAATCACATGCCCCCCCTCTTCTATCCCTAGCTAGATACTAAGCTTAGCTGTTTCTATTCTACTTGGTGAGAATAATGCTGCTAAATATATAAATGCTAATAGATATAAGTGCTAATAACAACCGTCTAAATTTTTGTGCCCTGCAACAAAGCCCTGATTATAACTCTGCCAGTTTATTTCCATTAGCCTAGTCTTTGACAATCCAGTATCATATTCACATATACCACACATACACACACACACACACCAAATCTGGGGCCAGCCTGGTACCCTGGGCTTCATAACATGGACAGTTCCTACCAAATAAAAGAAATATTCTAGCCCTTCTGACCTGTATCTCTGGGAGTTTCCTGGAAAATGTTATTCTTTGAAGTAGCACAGTAGCATTTCAGACACCTAGGTGGGCCAAGTGACTTGGAGTGAGGCAGACCTGAGTTCAAATATCACCTATTACTAGCTGAGTGACACTGTAAGTCACTTAAGTGCTTTGTGCTTCAGTCTCTTCAACTGTGAACTCTACCTTCCAGGGACATTTTGATAATCAAGTGAAATAATATTAGTAAATCATTTCACAACATTTAAAGTGCTATTTAAATGCTAGCTATCATCATTAATATGATAATTAACTAGCTTTCCTTTGCCCAACTTTGAGCCTATGTCATTCTCGCTATGTTCTGAGAGTCCTACACAAGCATTTGGGAGGGGAGTGAAATGCCTAGCATCAGCAACAAATACAAATAAATGAATAAACAGGGGACACTGGAGGTCCTTTCCATTGGTAATCCATGAAAGAAGAGCTAGAGTATGGGATCCTGGGAAAGGTAAGCTTAGTAGGATAGCACTGACAGGGTAGGCTGTAGCTTGGGCCCAGAAGTGGGGAGGCAGAGTAGCTGCAAAATAAATGTCACTTGCTTTCCCATCCTGCCTGGGGCAAACCATGTGGGTGGCAGGAACTGGAGTTTAAAATTTTCATTCTGTCCCAAATATAGGACATAAAGCTGTGGGCCCAGTTCTCGGAAGAGAACATAAGTCTTAAACAGGAACTAGAACATGGTGTTCTCCTGGTAAAATGAAGTGTTTTTGAACCACGTCTTTAAAAGTCTGGCCAATACTAAGGATCTCCTACTAGTTAAGATCAAGGTTAGCTTGGGACATACTTCACTTGACTTGAGACTGAAAATTAAATACCAATATAGAAGTGTAAATCCTAATTCATGCCCTCAGCACTGAATCTGAAGCCCCATTGGGCTTGTTGAGCTGCCTGCCTGCCTGATTTATGAGAATTGTGACTATTATGAAGCCAGCTGTGACTGCTTAGTACCAGCAATTTGGGGTACCTGGATCAATATTGACGCTGTGGATGGAGCATAAGGGCTGCCTTACATATAATACATGTGATTTCTCAATTCTGCTTTATCACTTCTACGTAGGAACCATCACTTGTAGAGAGTCCTAGACACTGAGGCTCTATCTCTCCTCTTATCTCTTCAGCAGAGTACTTATTTAAGTAAGAGTATAATAGGAGTACTTACAATAAGAGTACCAATATATCCATTTTTGCATGCTGTCTTTCCCCATTAGAATATAAATTCCTTCACATCATGCAATCTCTTTTTTCCCTTCTTTGTATTCTCAGCACTTAGTACAGTGCCTGGGACAGAGAAAACATTTAATAAATGTTTTTTGCCCCCTGACTCAGTCTAAAAGTCCACTGAGGTCTGTTTTCCTCCATTATGGTGGGGAGGGAAGGCTGCCAGGAAAGCACAGGGCTATAGTTCACATAAAACCCAACTTCTTCAGAAAAGTCATGGTGAAGGGATAAGGGAACAGAAAGAAAGGTAGACATATATGAAAACAATTAGATGGCCTCTGTTCACTGAGGATGAATCAGGAATAGTATGGACATTGCTCTGAGGAGATAAAGTAGGTCAATTAGAAAATCAGATTAAATTTTCAAAATCATCATGATATTCAACTTTTCAGTCAGCATGGGGATGATTTGAAGAGCACTGGATTCAGCATTGGAAAACAGCTTCAGGTGCTGGCTCTACTGTTTGGTGAGTGACCTCTTTCTGCCCCAGTCTCACCATCTGCCACCCCCCACAAATACCTGTTCCCATGCTTCGGCCCAGGAATCTTTCTATTATTCCAGGCTGCCTCTCACATTTGGGAAGGGATAGAGCTAGAACTTAAATTTGTTTGGATTGGACTGTACCCTTTTCTATCCTTCCCTTAGAGAAGAACAAAAAAGGCCTCTGACTTTCTTTTTTTTCTTTTTATTAAAGCTTTTTATTTGTATAACATATGTATGGGTAGTTCCCCAGCATTGATCTTTACAAAGCTTTCCATTACAACTTTTACCCCAGTCCCCTCCCCTCCCCTAGATGGCAGGAAGTCCACTATATGTTAATAATGTTAAAATACTTGACAAGTTATGCAAGAAAAATCCTATCTACAAGAAAAAAAAAAGAAAATCAGAGAAAGGCAACACAATGGAAGCAAATATCAATAGAGATCATGAAAATGTTATGTTGTGGTGCATATTTCATATCTCTCTGGGTGCATATGGTTTTCTTCGGTGAACAACTGGAACTGGTTTGACACAATTCTTTGTTGCAGAGAGCCATGTCCATCAGAATTGATCATCATGTAATATTGTTGTTGCTGTGTATAATGATCTCCTGGTTCTGCTCGTTTCACTCAGCATCAGTTCATGCAAGTCCCTCCAGGCCTCTCTGAAATCGTCCTGCTGGTCGTTTCTTACAGAGCAATAATATTCCATAACATTCATATACCATAATTTATTCAGCCACTCTCCAATTGATGGGCATCCCTTCAGTTTCCAGTTTCTAGCCACTACAAAAAGGGCCGCCACAAACATTCTTGCACATGTGTGTCCCTTTCCCTCCTCTAAGATCTCTTTGGGATATAAGCCCAGTAGAAACACTGCTGAGTCAAAGGGTATGCACAGTTTGATAACTTTTTGAGCGTAGCTCCAAATTGCTCTCCAGAATTGTTGGATCCGTTCACAGTTCCACCAACAATGTATTAGTGTCCCAGTTTTCCCACATCCCCTCCAACATTCATCGTTATCTTTTCCTGTCATTTTAGCCAATCTGACAGGTGTGTAGTGGTACCTCAGAGTTGTCTTAATTTGCATTTCTCCGATCAATAGTGATTTGGAGCAACTTTTCATATGACTAGAGATGGTTTTAATTTCATCATCTGAAAATTGTCTGTTCATATCCCTTGACCACTTATCTATTGAAGAGTAGCTTGAATTCTTATATATATGAGACAATTCTCTATATATTTTAGAAATGAGAAGCCCTCTGACTTTCAAGCAATGTACCATTTCATTTGTTTTTTTTTAATAGAGGATTCACTGATGTACTTTTCACATTTTTCATCACTGCAACCTCCCAGTGATTTCCCACAAATTCTCCTTCAACAAAGAAGCATAACCAAGAACAATGAGCCAACTCATTGGCCATGGCTGACAATGCACACCTCGTTCTGTACCAGCAGTCCACCAATTTTCCACTGAGAGGAGGTATGTTGCACAGCAAACCTCTGGTCAAGATTGTATTGATCCTCTGATCATTGGTTCTCTAACCAGTGTCTTTTGATGCTGTTTTTGTTGACATGATTACCTTTGTCTGAAGTTTAATTTGCCTGGCAGTTCCTAAATATTTCCTTAGGATAGGAAAGAAACTTTGTTGTCTGGAATCCCCACTCTGCTCTTACCTTATCCTATATATTTATAGATAGTTACCCTTCCCTGAAATGTCTATATATATTTTTATATACATGGCTTCTTCTCAAGCCTCTCAGGGATATTTATGGGGGCATGCACTTGCTGCAGTCCCTCATATCTCCCTTCAGCACAGTTATGCACTCCAGTCAATCTTTGATATGTATATATATACATATACATATATATATATGTACTGTATACATGTGTGTGTTATGTGAGTGGATAAAGACACACAGATAGATAGACAGATAGATAGATGAACAACTACAAAGACAGACTAACAAACAGGTAGATGAACAGCTAAAAAAATAGATAAATAGACATAGAAAAAGAAAAACTTCTTATGACTAATATGCAGAGTCAAGAAACAATATTGGCCACTTTCAAACTTCTCTGTTTCCTTCTGGCTGCTGAGCCCACCCACCTCTGTCAGGAATGAGGTAACCTGCTTCATCAAAGGTCATCTGGAATCATGATTGGTCACTGAATTAATTAGGGCTTTCAGGACTTTTAAAGTTGTTTGCTTTTCTGATTGTCATGCATTAGTTGTTCCAGGGGTTTACATTCTAGAGGAGGAGATAACATGTAAATAAATAACTAATCTTGCCCTAAAATATCTATAGAGTAGATCAAGTCATCTCCAGGGGAAGGCACTGTCATCTATCCTTAATGTTGGTGCCAGGCTAATCCTACTGATGCAAAAATCTGATCATAGTCCCTCCTCTGCTCACAAAACACTAGTTAGCTCTATACTAACCCCTAGAATAACAAGGAATACCACAGTGCATAAAGCAGCAGGTCTGGAATCAGAAAAATTCATCTTCTTAAGTTTGAATCCAATATCAGACGCTTCTTAGCTGGATGACTCTGAGAAAGTCACTTAATCCTGTTTGCCTTAGTTTCCTCATCTGTAAAATGAGTTGGAGAAGGAAATGGCAAGGAAATGCCAAAAAAAAAAAGCTTTAAATGGGGTCAAAAAGAGTCAGACACTAAAAGCAACTGAACAATGAAAACTAACTTTTTTGTCTGGCATTTAAGGCCCTCCACAAACTAACACAGCCTACTTTTACACCTGCCTTGTAATCTATGCTCCAATCATATTAAACTTCTTCTTTCCCTCTGAACATACTCTTGTGCATTCCTGCCTCTATGCTTTTTATCATTTTTATCCCAAATGTCATTCCCTGCTTTCTTAAGCCTTTTTAACTCCTATCCATCCTCAGAAACCCAATATAAATGCTGCTACTTCTATGAAATCTTCCCCACTCCTTGCTACCAGTGATGATCTTATAACTGACCTGCATGTCCCTCTCCCCACAGCACTATTGCTGATACATTTAAGCAGAAACTATACTATGTAGTTATCTATGTTCTATTCTCCTATTAAACTTTACATTTCATAGAAAAAGGGTTCCTGTGTCTTATTTAAACTCTGTGTTTCATTCAGGCACCTAGCACTGTGCTCAGCACAGAGAAGATGTTATATAAATATTTGCTGCGTTAAACTGGTACTCCAAATTCCCAACATTACAGCCATTCTTTGGGGTTTGTTTTCAGTACAGACTGTGCATTGGTAGGGATCTCGGGATCTACCTAGTCCAACCCATATATGAAGAGGAATCTCCTCTATGATTGTTCTGACTTGTCAGTCAGCCTTTATGTAAAAACCCAAGGACAGGGACTTCATTACTTCTTGGGGCAGCACATTCCACTTTTTGTCAGCTTTAATTGTGAAGAAGCTTTCCCTTTTGTGGAATCCAAAACTGCCTCTGTGTCACTTCCAGCCACTACTCCTAACTCTGTTAGAGCTGTAGAGCTAAGAGAAGGGTGGTTCCTCTTACTCCTTTTTCAGAACAGTAGATTTCCTAAAATACCAATGTTACCTAAAAGAAGTAATACATTAATCTATCATCATCTGTCCTTACAAATTCAATTATTAGAATATGAGTTTATAGACTGTCATAAGTTTAAAAATAAAACTTAGGACACAATGTCAGAGCTGGGAAAAGGATGGAATTCCATTAGCATATGGAACTGGTATAGGGAAACACACACATGAAAGGCTACTTTGAGTCCTGGCTCACGCTAAGCATCAGGGGCAAAAAGAGAATGGTTGGGAAAACTATTCCCCTACTCTAATTCTCTGATGTCTCAAGTGCTAAGGAAGAGAAGGGGAGAGACCTGTGAGAGGACCTTTGCAGACTGTTCTGACCTGCCAGCTGGAGAATGATTGCATCATCCTGACACACTCCTCACCAAGCAGGCAGTACACATTGTCCTAGGCATACATGGGACAAGAGACATATCCAAGACAAAAGATTCCTATTTCTTGCAGGCTAGGGAGTGGAACACCATGCTCCATCAGCTGAAGGAGATGAGTTGATTTCAGGGTACTTGGGAAATGATAACAATTGTGAAACACTGAAATTGGGAGCACTTAATGTACTGTGACGCCTCATTTAGCCAGAGATTATGTGCCCTACCATTGTAAGGAGGACAAGGAGGCAAAGGGTATGGGAAGAGTACAAAAATACAGAAAAAAATATATATATGGGCTTGAAAGGCTGCCCTGATCCCTGCTGCTTTTGTGAACTCAGATAAGTCCTTTTGGGAAAACTGGACTAATGCAGAGAATTGCCAAATTGCAAACAGAAGTGTCCTCAGAAACCATCTCACCCAACCAGTTCTTCAAAAAACATTCCTTTCTATACACAAGACATTCTCAGACTTCCAAAGAGAAGCTAGCCTCTAAGCTGAATTTTGAAGGAAGTCAGGGATTCTAAGAAGCAGAACTAGCGAGGAGCTCACTACTAGCATGGGAAACAGTGTGAAGGCATAGACATGGGAAATGGAGCAGTGTGCATGAGGTCAGAAAGCAGGACAGTATGGCTGAACCACAGAATGCATAGAGGCTGATAATATAGAAGAGGTTAGGAAAGATAAAAAGAGTCAGGTTGTGAAGTGCTTCATATAGCAGAAGAGTTTATGTTTGATCACAGAATTAAAAGGGAGCCCCTGGAAATCAAGTAGGAGGTGCAAGTCTGGTCTGAGCCTTGGACAAATCACTTTAATGACTCTGGTCTAAAATGGAATACAGTGGAGACATAACTGAAGTACAGAAACCAAAATGAAAAATTAGAAGAAAACTTTGGGATCATCTAATTCAACTAATCCACAATCATGCTGAGCATTAGTGAAGGGATTCCTTAGTTTTCAGCTTTATACTCTTCTTGCCATTATTATCTCTCAATAATTCAATGTTTAATTTATCGATATTTAATTAGCAAATAGTATTTTTTTTCTAATTACATGTAAAGATAGTTTTCAACATTCACTTTTTAAAAGATTGAGTTTTACCTTTTTCCTCCTTCCCATCCCTCTTCCCCAAGATGGCAAGAAATCAAATATAAGTTGTTCATGTGCAATCATGATAAACATATGTCCACGTTAGTTGTAAAAGAAGAAACAGAGCAAAAGGAGAAAAAGCCACAATTTTAAAAAAGTGAAAATAGCACACTTCAATCTGCATTCAAACTCCATAGTTCTTTCTCTGAATATGGATGGCATTTTCCACCAGAAGTCTTTTGGAATTATCTTGAATCACTGTATTACTGAGAAGAGTTAAATGAATCATAGCTGATCATCACACAATGTTGCTCTTACTGTGTATGGTGTTCTCCCAGTTTTGCTCACTTCACTCAGTGTCAGTTCGAATATGTCTTTCTAGGTTTTTCTGGAACCCATCTGTTCATTATTTTTGATAGCACAATAGTATTCCTTGACATTCATATAGCACAACTTGTTCCACCATTGTCTAATTGATAGGCATTTCCTCAATTTCCAGTTTTTTGCCACCATAAAAAGAGCAGGATTATTACAAGTAGCTAGTGCCCTTTAACTAAACAGAAGTCCTTTATGTAGGTCTTTTCTTTTCTTTATGATCTCTTTGGGATATCGACACAGTAGTGTGGTATTATTGGATTAAAGGGTATGCACAGTTTGGCTGCCATTTGGACATAATTCCAAATTGCTTGCCAGGATTGGATTAATTCACAATTTTACCAACAATGCATTAGTGATCCAATTTTCCTATATTTTCTCTAACATTCATCATTTTTCTTTTCTGTCATGTTATACAATATATCCAATATAAAGTGATACCTCAGAGATGTTTTAATTTAAATTTCTCTAATCAATAATGATTTAGAGCATTTTTAAATAATAGTGTTAGTTTCTTCATCTGAAAACTGCCTGTCCATATCCTTTTACCATTTATCAATTGGGAATTATTTGTATTCTTAAAAATTTGATTCAGATCTCTGGCATATTTAAGAAATGAGGCCTTTATCAGAAACACTGGCTGTAAAAATTGTTTCCTATTTTTCTCTTTGTCTCTATTCTTAGTTGCATTTTTTTGTACAAAAGCTTTATAATTTAATATTAACAAAATTATCCGTTTTCCATTTCAAAATATTCTCTATCTCATTTGGTCATAATTTCTTCCCTTCTCCATAGATCTTATGGGTAAACTATTCCTTGCTCTCTTACTTTGCTTATAGTATCATTCTTTATATCTAAATCATATACCCATTTTGACTTCATCTTGGTATGGTCTATGAGATGCTGGTCTATGCCTACTTTCTGCCATATTATTTTCCAGTTTTCCCCAGTGGTTTTTGTCAAATATTGAGTACTTACACCTTTTAGTTTATCAAACAATAGATTATTATAATCATTCACCACGATATGTATCTAACCTACTTCATTGATCTACCACTCTATTTCTTAGCCAGTATCAAATAGTTTTGATGATTGCTGCTATATTTATATTATATTTAACACAAGTAGATACAAGTAGGCTGCATTTTTTCATTAATTTCCTTGATATTTACCTTTTGTTCTTCTACATGAATTTTGTTATGATGTTTTTCTAGTTCTATAAAATAATTTTTGGTAGTTTGGCTGATTTGGCATCAAATAATTTGGGCAGTCATTTTTATTATATTAGCTCAGTCTACCCATGAGCAATTTTTTTTTTTTTTAGATTTCTTTATTGTGTTCATATAGTTCCTGGGTTTTTTGTTTGTTTCTTTTGTTTTGTTTTGTTTTGGAGGGGAAGAAGACTCCCAAATATTTTATATTGTCTAGTTATTTTAAATGAGATTTTTCTTTCTATGTCCTCTTGCTGAATTTTGCTGGTAATGTTTAGAAATGCTGATGATTTCTGTGGGTTTATTTTATACCTTGCAACCAAACTAAAGCTGTTAATTAATTCAAGTAGTTTTTTAGTTGATTGTCTAGGATTCTCTAAGTATATACCATTATGTTATCCTGTCTTTGGCACTTCCAAACACACCTAAGGAAGCTGAAAAGCAGGAATGGGAGAAGTTATCCCGTTCCAGAATAAGTAACATGGTAGCAAATGAAAAGCAGGATTATTACAAATAGCTGGTGCCCTTTAACTAAATAGATCTGCAAAGAGTGACAGTTTTGTTTCCTCTTTGCCTAGTCTATTTTCTTCAATTTCTTTTTCTTTTGTAATTGTTAAAATTAACATTACTGGTACAATGTTGAATAATTGTACTCATGGGAATCCTTATTTTACCCCTAATCTTATTGGGAAGGTTTCTAGATTATCCCCATTACGGAGAATGCTTGCTGGTGGTTTTAGCTAGATACTACTTATCATTTTAAGGAAAGCTCCATTTATTTCTATATGCTAATGTCTTTAACAGAAATGGATGCTGTATTTTATCAAAAACTTTTTCCACACCTATTGAGATAATCAAGATAATCATATATTGGTTGGTTTTATTATTGATACAGTCAATTACGCTAATAGTTTTCCTAGTATTGAACCTGTTGTGCTTTTCTGGTATAAATCCCACCAGGTCATAGGGCATTATTCTCAAGATAAATTGCTGTAATCCCTGTTAATACTTTATTTAAAATTTTTATATCAATATTCATGAGGGAAATTGGTCTATAATTTTCTTTCTCTGTTTTGCCTCTTCCTCCTTTAGGTATCAGTCCCACATTTGTGTTCTTCTTTGCCTATTTTTCCAAATAATTTATATATCACTGGAATTAATAGTTCTTCAAATGTTTGACAGAATTCACCTGCAAATCCATGTGGATCTGGAGATTTTTTTCCCTTAGGGACTTCACTGATGGCTTGTTTGGTTTCTTTTTTTTCTAAAATGAAATTATTTAAATATTTTATTTCCTCTTCTGCTAATTTATATTTTTGTAAATATTCATTTGTTTCACTTATATTGTCAGATTTATTGGTATACAATTGGGCAAAAACAACTCCTAATTATTTTTTTAATACCTTCTTCATCAGTGATAAATTCACCCTTTTTGTTTTTGATACTGGTAATTTGGTTTTCTTTTTTCTTTTTAAAAATCATATTAACTAAAGGTTTATCTTTTTTTTTAACAAAACAGCAATTAATTTCATTAGTTCAATAGTTTCCTTATTTTCAACTTTATTCGTATCTTCTTTGATTTTCAGAATTTCTAATTTGATATTTAATTGAAGATTTTTAATTTGTTCTTTTTCTAGCAATCTAAATCGCATGCCTAATTCACTAATTTGCTCTTTCTCTATTCATGTAAAGCATTTGGAGATAAAAAATTTCCCCTAAGTATTGCTTTGGCTGCATCCCATAAATTTTGGTATGTTGTCTCATTACTGTCATTCTCTGATGAAATTATTGATTGTATCTATGATTTGTTGCTTGACTTATTCTTTAGGATTAGGTTACTTAGTTTTCAAATAATATTTCATCTATCTTTCTGTAGTCTTTTATTACACATATGCATTTAAATTAAACGCACACAAGAATGCATTTAACTTTTCTGCCTTTCTGCATCTGAGGTTTTTATGCTCTAATACAATTTTTGTGTAGGTGCCATGTACCACCGCGAAAAAAAGGTTTATTTTTTTTCTATCCCCATTCAATTTTCACCAGAAATCTACCATATCTAACTTTTCTCAAATTCTATTCACCTTAACTTTTTTTACTTTGTTGTTAGATGTATCTAGTTCTGATAGGGAAAGATTAAGGTCCCCCCAGTATAGTTTTGCTGTCTACTGCTTAATGTAACTCATTTAATTTCTCCACTAAGAATCTGGATGATATACCACTTGATACATATGTTTAGCATTGAATTATTACATTGTCTATGGCATCCTTTAGCAAAGTGTAATTTCCTTCCATATCTCTTTTAATTAGGTCTTTTTTTGTTTTTGCTTTGACTGAGATCAGGATAGCTACTCTGGCTTTTTTCTTTTTTTTTTTTTTAAACTTCAGTTGAAGAATAAATAGATTCTTGTCCAGTCTTTTATTTTTACTCTGTTAATGTTTCTATGCTTCAAGTGTGTTTTCTGAAAACAACATGTTGTAGGATTTTGGTTTTTAATCCACTCTGCCATTCACTTTTTTTTATTGGAGAATTTATCCCATTCACAGTTTTGACTACTAACTGTGTATTTCCCTCCATCCTTATCCCTGCCCACTCTTACTATTCTTTTTTCTTTCACTCTGTCCCTCCTCACCAATTTTTTTGCTTCTGACCACTGCCTCACACAATCTGCCCTCCTTTCTATTAGCCCTTTTCCCTTTTTTTTCTCCTTTCCCCCCTTACTTCTGTAAGATAGATTTCTCTACCCAACTGAGTGTTGTTATTCCCTCTCTGAGCCAGATCTGATGAGAGTAAAGTTCAAACAATTCTCACCCCCACCTTTATTTTGCTCTACTGTTTTAAGTCTTTCCTGCCTTTTATGCCCCATTCTGCCTTACTCTTTCCTCTTTTCCCAATATAATCCTTTGTTCACCCCTTAATTTTTTGATCATCCTCTCAATGTCAACTTATACCCACAAACCCACTGCCTACGTATACATCTTCTAACTAGCCTAGTAGAGATACAGTTCTTATTTTCTTTTTTTCCCTGAGGCAATTGGGGTTGTGACTTGCCCAGGGTCACACAGCTAGGAAGTGTTAAGCATCTGAGACCAGATTTGAACTCAGATCCTCCTGACTTCAGGACTGGTGCTCTATCCACTGCACCACCTAGCTGCCCCAGAGATACAGTTCTTAAAAATTACAAGTCTATTCTTCCCATATAAACTGTTTAACCTTTTTGAATATCATGTTATTTTCTATCCTGTATACCTTTTTATGTTTCACTTGAGTCTTCTATTTGAAGATAAAATTTTCTGTTCAGCTCTGCTGTTTTCATTAGCAAAATTTGAAAGTACTCCATTTCATTGACTTTCTCTCTTTTCCCCTAAAAGATTATGTTCAATTTTACTGGGCATTTGATTCTTGGTAATAATTTAAGTTTTTTTGCCTTCCAGAAATATGATATTACAAGCCCTCTGATAGTCCTGTGTATTCCTGACTGTGGCTCCATCATGTTTGAATTGTTTCTTTCTGGTTACTTACAGTATCATTTCCTTGACCTGACAGTTCTGAATTTTACCAACAATATTCCTTAGAATTTTCATTATGGGATCACTTTCAGGATGGTGATTGCTGGATTCTTGTTCTTTTCAGTCAATTTTTGTGCTTCTTTTTTCAAGCTGTTGACTCTTTTTTCATAATTCTCTGGTATGACTCATTTCTTTTCCCAATTTTTCTTCTATTTCTCTTACTAGGTTTTTAAATTTTTTTGAGCTCTTCCATGAAGACTTTTTGGGCTTGAAACCAATTCATATTCCACTTTGAAGTTTCACATATAGGACTTTGACATTGCTGCCCCTTTCTGAGTTTGTGTTTTGATTTTCCCTGTTGCCATAATAGCTTTCTATGGTCAGGGCTCTTTTTTTGTTTTTTGCTCATTTTTTAAAGTTGACTCCTGCTTCCAGGGTACAATGAGCAGTATCCCAAACTTCTTACATTGAGAGTCAAGGGCCTGGGCACTGGCTTTCTGTGCTAAGGCATCTGAGACTGGTAGCTTGCCCACTGCATTGGGGTGGCTGGCCAAGTCAAACCTGTTGTGCCCTGGATTCTATTACTAGCAATTTGCCTGCTGTGCTGGGGCTACAAGTCTCACAGCTGGCCTACTGAGCCAGAACTTCTGTGCTGTGTCCAAGAGCCTCCAGCTTGTTTGCTCAATTGTTTGCTGCAATTCCCTTTTACCCAAGGGCGATTGAATTTTTTGAAAGTTTTGATAAGGTAACATGGGCTGGAAAATTGTTTCACTCCATCTTTAAGTGGATTCTTTCATTCCAGAATTCTTTTAAAACCTGATCTATCATTGTTTCCAAGGGAAATGGGAAAGAGCTCAGCCAGCTTCAGTGCTTCTCTCCATCATCTTGGCTACTCCCCTTCATCAAATATTTATGAAGTACCTTCTAGATTTTAGGCATCACAGATACAAAGATAAAGCCCTTGCCCTCTACTAAATGGTACAAATAGAGAGATTAGTGAATTCAGACAAAGGACCTGGGTTCCTATCCTGTGGCTTACTTATTTAGGCGTTCCTCATGAGTTTTCTCATCTAGACAATGAAGGAATGCAAACACATGCACTTTAAGCCCTCTTTGAATTCTTAGGACCTATAATAATAAATATCTTTTCCTTATTTTTATTCCCCACACTTTTATAATGCTGGGCACATGGTGATAATACTTTTTTATTGATTATTAATGTTTTAATTTTTTAACTCGGTGAGGCACTTATGTGTCATATATTCCTAACTCCAAAAGTTAGTCAGAGAAGGAAGTTTTTTGGGGAGTCGAAAAGAGGAAGGGAATGACTAGCCAGGTTCAAGGGGAAGGAGTTTATAAAGTTACTGAAAACATTTCCATAGGGAGATAAGACATATTGGGTGAAAAATTTCATTGGGCACAAAGCCAGACCTCAAGGATTTTGCCACTTCCCCATGAGGATTTAACTGGGGGTTTGTTTAGCTTGCTGAAGAGTTTGCCATTGGCTTTTAATTAACCTCAGGGGAGCTTTAAAGCACAACACCACAGACAGGTTATCCTGGTTACTGAAGCACAGAATGTCAGAGCTTGGAGAGACCTTAGAAAACAATGTCAGAACTCAGAGAGCCCTTAAAAGTCAGAATGTAGAGCTGGGAGGGAGTGATTTCCAATTTTTTTTTCATATTACATAGAATAAATCTTTTCTATGGACTTTTCCATTAAGTAGGCATCTGAAGGGGGAACTGAATCTTTCCATGGAGAGGACCTTAACAAAATCCCTTTACTTAGGCATGTCACTTAACCTTGGAGTTTCAGTCTTATTTTCTATAAAATGGAGTCACACACAGTTTGTTTTACCTATATTCACAGAATTGTTCTGAGATATTAATTGCAGAACAGGTGTTGATCTTCTGTCCCTGCAATATATAGCAAGTCATGAGTGTGAGAAAAGAATGCCTAGAAGAGGTTGAATCCTCCAAGAACCCTACTGATTTGTCCTTCAAACCCTTAGCTAAGCTCCTCCCAACCTCAGGCCTCAGTCCTTTTCTTTCAGGGAAGATCCTGCAATGATAATTCTCAGCTCTAACTTTGCAGTATTAATTTTCTCCAAAGGGATTGCACAAATCTTGGGGAGAGGGTTTCAATTTTAACTCTATGTTCTTCTGTGCTCTTTAGGGGAGGGGAAGAAGATATAAAAAGGGGAGGGGAACATGAACCAGTGGGAAAAAAATGTGTCAAAACTCTGGAGAGCACCAAATTAGGCAATGCATTCTTCTTTCTTGCCACTGGAGGGCACATTGATTAGTGACAGGTGATTTTTGGACAGGAGAGGCTGAGCAAAGAGAACACAACTCTCAAAGGAAAGCAAGCCTGAGTAGCCTCCCCAGGAGATTGAAAAGAAAAGAGGCTTAAAGATCATCCGGTCCAATCTCTCCCTTTTTTACAAGAGAGGAACTTGGAGTCCAGAGAAGAGAAGGAACTTGCCCAGAGTCAGATAACTAGCTAGTAGAAGGAGATCAAATCTGACAAAAAACAACTCTCCTTGGACAATCGAGTACTGAAGCTGAAACTGAAGTACTTTGGCCACATAATGAGAAGACAATACTCATTGGAAGGCAAAGGGAGAAGGGGACAGCAAAGGATGAGATGGATGGAGAATGTTATGGAAGCAATGAACATGAGCTTGGACAGACTTCGAGGGAAAACGGAGGGCAGAATGGCCTGCACTATGGTCCATGGGATCAGAGAGAGTCTAATGTGACTGAACAACAAAGTGGGAGAGCCAGAACTTTCAATCAAGCCACAAGCATCTGTGGCTTGTGATTATGAGCCAAGCACTGTACTAAGTACCAGGAATACAATGATAGAAAATAATGAAATAATCCCTGCTGAAGAGGAGTTTGTACCCTATGGGGAAGACCATAGGGAGACAGCCCAAATAACAGGCAGTTGGGGAAGGAAGAACCTGGGCAGATGGGGAGATGAGACCCCAAGTCTCCAGACTCCCAGACCAGAACTCTCTCAACTGGGCTAGAGTATTCAGAATTGTGGACTCTTATTGGAAGAGATAGCTTAGGTCATAGGATCATAGCTCTAAAGCTGGAAAAAATTTCAGAAACTAACATTATAGTTCAACAATTTGCAGATGAGGTTACTGAGGCCAGGCAAATTAAATAATGTTCATGGTCACACATTAAGTAGGCATCTGAAGGGGGATCTGAATTCAGGTCCCCACTCTAAAGCAAAGGTTTTTTTCCTTTCCATTGGACCTCCATCTAGTCTAACCCCTCTACATACAACCATAAAAGGGGTTCTCCAGATTCTGACCACTTCCAGGGAAGAAGAGTCCACTGTCTCCAAGATAGTTATTTTCCTATGGGACAACTCTATTTGAGAAAATATTTTCCCTAATGTCTAACAAAATTCTTGCTTCTCTGCAACTCATTCCTCCTATTCCTCATTCTGACCTCTGGAGCCAATCGAACAAAGCTAATCTCTCTTCCTATTGGACAGTCTGAGTATTTGAAGACAATGATCTTGTCCTTCTAAGTCTTCCCTTCTCTAAGGTAACACTGATAAAACAAAACCAAGTGATGTGTCTTTGAGAATTTGTAGGGTTATTACAAAAAGGCCAAACAGAAGCAATCCAGTCCCTCTTCTGATTCACAAAGACTTCACCTGAATAATTCTCTCCAGTTCCCTCAACTGAATCTTTTCTGAGAGAATGAAAGTCTCCTGCAGTTCAATATTCTCCTCTAGAAGCTCCCTGCCTAGTCAGTGTGCCTAAGTAGCTGGTCCACAAGTGATGTTGCAGATGGGGTCTGATTAGGACTGAATTCAATGAATCTATCACTTCTTAATTCTGAAAAGCCATGCTGTTGTCTCTCTTAAGGTAGCCTACAGCTGTTGTAGCTTCCACCTGACATTATTAACTAGTAGTAAATTGTCAGTCCACTAAGATAACAGGATCTTCTTCTCACAGCCAGTAATGTAACCAAAGCTAAACTGGTACAGCTCACTTTCAAACCCAATTGTAAGATTGTATATGGATCTCTATTCAATTTTTGGTGTAGTACAAAGAACAATCATGGGCAACAAGCAGGTGCAATGGATAGAACATCAGGTCTGGAGACAGGAAGACCTGAGTTCAAATACAGCCTCGGATATTTAGTAGCTATGGGACCCTGGACAAGTCACTTTGCCCTTGTTTACTTCAGTTTCTTCATCTGTAAAATGGGCTGGAGAAGGAAATGGCAAACCACTCCAGTACCTTTGCCAAGAAAACCCCGAATGAGGTCACAAAGAGTTGGACATGACTCGAATGATTAAACAAAGAAAGCTGAATTTGGAGTCAGAGTACCTAGCTTCAGATTCTAGATCCATTTTTCCATAACTGCATGATGTTAGGAAAGGTCACTTGTTTTTGATTCTGTCTTTTCAATTATAAAGAAAGTCTTCAATCACAAGGCTTCTGAAACTTTTCTGTGCCTTGGGACTATGTGGGCAGTGTCTGAGGAAACCTGGGGATCTCTTCTCAGAAGAATATTTTTAAATGCATAAAATAAAATACAGAGGAATTCCAGGGAAACCAATTATGTTGAAATAAAGATGTAATTTTTTTTTCTGTCTAGTCTCAGAAACTCTAAAAATCTATGCACTGATTCCTCCAATCTCTAAGATCCTTTAAAGTTCTAAATCTCATCCTATGAACCAGTCTACTGTTTATCAGCATCTTTTCTATCTTAATTATAATATTCAACATGTTAGCAACTATGAAACAAAATTTTAGGGGTTTGAATGAAGAATTTTAATAATGTAAATGAAAATTACAGTAAAAAGCAGCTAAACACAGATAACAATAACAGATTACAGAACATTAACAATAATAACCAATGTTGGCTCAAGAAATGAGGAAGAAACAGACATACCCCTCTTCTCAGGAAAAAAGTAGAGGATTAAGGGTGTGCAATATTATATCCTCTGGAAGAACTGTTTGCTCTTCCTTAACTGTTCTGTGCTTCAAGGGAGGGTACCCATATATGTATTTGTAAAAGTGAGTATTAGGAAATTAATGTGATGTTTACCCAAAAAAGGGAATTTCGTTGTTGGGTTTTTGTTTTTTGTTTTTGTTTTTTTAAAGAATGAAAGGGAAGGACAGCATCCAGAGGGCATGGCCTCTTTAGATACATGAAGTCCCTGCTAATTGTAGAGGCCATGTCCTTCTCCAAATCATACAGACTTGATGATCCTGCCTCCATGGCTAAAAACCTAGTAGTTTCTAATGCAACATGATACAACCCAATGAATTATATTAAAGCCACCTCTTGGTAGTGGGCCCTCCAAGAGAACCAAACAATGGGCCTCTTCTCAGGCTGCCTAAGCCTGCTTCCACTAGCAGGTAAGATATGTGGCCTCCTAATATTGCATCACCTCTCCACCAGCGGACCATATTACAGGGGCTATTGTTCACCTGTACCTGTTTTGTTTGAACTATTAAGGTCCCAGGGCACAACAAGCTTGCAAATTGCTGGCCCTGGAGAAATTGGAGGAGCTCGGGGGAAGCTGGGCCTGGCATGTGGTTACCCCAGTAAACTCCATGAGGTGAAGAGGGAGACAGGCAACTCAACTAATAATAGTGTGGCTGAATAACAAGTTTTAAGCAGGATTGTCTCTCCAACAGGAGAGAGAATAGGGGAGAGAGACAGAACCAGAGATATCATTATCATAGTGAACTCCTGGATAAAGAAAGTCCCTCTTTCAATGGCAATTGGGACATCCTCTACTCCTTATAGGCTAAGAGAGCTACCTAGAACCCAAGTCACTGTGTGCCAGAGGTAGCACCTCTGGCTCTAAGGCCACGGGTAACTTCTCACAGGCAGAGGAATCATAAAATCATAGAAATATCAGCTAAAAAGGATCATCAGGGACAGCCCACCCCGCTTTACACAGGAATATTTTTGAGGTCCAGGGAATGGAACAGACTTGTCAGTGATCACAAAGAGAAAACCTGGCTGTATAAATGGGGGGAGGAGTAAGGACCACACAGGGGATAAAGGATAAGGCTTGGAGTCACAAAGACCTGGATTCAAATCCTGCTTCTGACATGTAGGATCACAAGCTTAAAAGCCACCTAGGTCACCCCCATTTTACAGTTGAGGAAACTGAGGTGCACAGAGACTTGTTGATTTGCCTGGAGTCACACAACCAGAAAGCTCAACTCAAAGCTCTTTGTTTCACTGCCTCTGGCTTTTACCACATGACCTTCCTCTCAATTCGCTGGAGCACTTCCTAATCCTCAATATTCTAAGCATATATTCCATTATAATCATAATCAGAGCTCAGAACCCAGGATGTCAGAGCTGGAAGGGCCCTTAGAACACAGAATGTCAGAGTCTGGAGGGCCCTTAGAACATAAAGTGTCAGGGTCCAGATTCTATATTTCAAGTAGTTACAGTCATAGGTTTATATCAGAAAGAGATCTTAAGAGTCCATTAATTACAACTCCTTTATCTTATAGAAGAGTAAAAGCTCAGAGAAGTTAACTGTTTTTCTTGGGGTCACTTAGCTAGTCAGTGCCTGAGGTTAGACTAGAAGCTGGGTCATCCTGCCTCCAAGGCCAGCACCTCATCCACTAGCTAAAGAAGAGCTGTTGGTCCATATTAATTGAAGAAGTTTCCACATTTGAGTTCCTAGATAAAAAAAACAAAACAAAACAATAATAACAACAACAAAAAAAAACATAAAAAAGGTCATCGACACAGTCAGGGTCCAAACCAAGTCTACCCACTCCCAACAGCAAGCCCTTTTTATTTATTCTATTATTTTCTGATAGGAACCCAAACATTTACCTTCTTTCACAAGGCTCCATTAAGACCTATGGTTCAATCAAAGTCGGGTGTTCATGTTCTATATTAGAAAGATATCCTATCTTAGCTCCCATTGCTAAGTGAGAGTCTTTAGGGAGGTTGCCAAGACCCTTAAACAGAATTTATATCTTGTTAATCAGAGGAGCATGTGAGAGATGGGGAGCTCTTGCCCAACACTGCATGGCTTTCTAGTTGATCTGTCACACTCAGTCCACCTGCCTTTTCAGATGGCCTTGTCATCTCTGAGGTAGAAAAGGCACACTTGCTATATATGGCTGTGTAAGGCTACAGTGTAGGAGAAAAGGGGGAAGGGCAAGCTTTATACAGTGAGCTGAGATTTCCCAAAGAGACAGAAGGCCACTGATCTACTAGAACCTGGAAGAAAATGGACTTTTGTCTCTTCCTATAGAATGTAAGCTCCGAGGGCAGGGAAATGTTTCATTTTGGTTCACGGAATCAGAGATTCTACAGAATCTAGTGCTAAAAGAGATTTTAGAGGCCATTGAGTACAGTGCCTTTATGTTCTAAATGAGGAAAGACACAAAGAGGTTAAATAATATGCTCAGGGCTACACAGCTCGGGCCTGAACTCTTATCTTAGGGAACCCAAGCCCAGTGTGCTCTCCACTTCAGCACCTGCCTTGTTAACTGATTAAACTGGGTCCAAGGGTGATTGTGAATAGAATCCTGGAGAAACCTGAGCTCAGCTCCCTCCGTTTATATTTGCTAGGAACAGAGTAGACAAGTCCAGCTCGCCAAGACTCAGCTGCCTCAACTGTAAAATGATGATCTGCATATCTGTAGGATCTATCATAAAGCATGGCGTGCTAGCTATTACATCATCTGACCCCTTCATTTGACAAAGGAAGACACTTAGGCTCAGTAAGAAGAATGAATTTGTTGCAGACCAAGCTATAACATGAATTGAAATTGCTTGATTCTTTCTAATCCAGCATTCTTTTGTAATAGAAGGTTGAGAATTAAAAGAAATCTGAGATATATTATAACTATCAGAGTGGCCAATATGAAAGAAAAGGAGTGACAAATATTGGAGGGGATAGGGGAAAATTGGAACATTGATGCATTGTTGATGGAGTTGTGAACTGATCTAGCTAAAGAACAATTTGGAACTATGGCCAAAGGGCTATAAAACTGCAAATCTTTTGATCCTACAATACTACTGACTAGGTGTATATCCCAAAGATATTTATTTTTTCATATTTTATTATAATAGCTTTTGATTTTTCAAAATACATGCAAAGATAGTTTTCAACATTCACCCTTGCAAAACCTTGTGTTCCAAATTTTTCTCCCTCCCTTTCCATCTACCCTCTCCCCTAAAAAGCAAGTGATCTATAGGTTAAACATGTGCAATTCTTCTACCCCAAGAGATTTTTAAAAAGAAAGACCTACTTGTTCAAAAATATTTATAACAGCTCTTTTTGTAGTGGCAAAGAATTAGAAATTGAGAGAATATTCATCAATTGGAGAATAAAACAAGTTGTGGTATATGATTGTAATAAAGTAGTTCTGTGCTATAAGAAATGGTGTGCAGGATGGTTTCACAAAAAATTGCAAAGACATATAAACTGATACAAAGTGAAGTGAGCATAACCAGGAGAATATTGTACAAAATTACAGCAAGATTATATATATATTGCTCAAATGTGAATGACTTAGCTATTCTCAGCAAAACATTGATTCAAGACAACTCCAACAGACTCATGAAGAAAAATTCTATCCACCTATAGAGAAAGAACTGATGGCATTTGAATGCATAGATCAAAGTATACTATTTTTCACTTTCTATATTTTTATTTTTTTTCCTTTAGACTTCTTTCATATCATGACTAATATGGGGGAAATACATTTTGCATAACTGAACATATATAATCTATGTCAAATTGCTTACTGTCTCAAGGAGGAAGGAGGTAAAAGAGGAAGAGAAAATATGGAACTCCCAAATCTTTTAAAAATCAATGCTAAAAATTATTTTTACATGTAACTAGGGAAAAATAAAATACTTAAAACAAATAAAAAAAGTAAAGGATAGCATTAGTCACCTAAATGACAAAAGGATTCTCAGACACTGGGACCCTGCAAGGGAAAATCTAAATGCCACTTTTTCCTAGAGCCCAACCATTTTTCTACTTGCCTAGAAACAGGAGAGAAGAAATATGGGTCTGCTTAAGCAAGAATTTAATCAAAGGAACCCCAGGTAGCTCAAAGGACTTTATGCTTAGGGCTGAAAGGAACATCAGAGGTTATGTAGTCAATTGGGTGTCATAGAATATGACACAAAACAAGCCACAATCTTTTGGGGGTTCATTTCTTTCTAAAAAAAAAATCCTCATTTTTTTTCCAGTAGAAAAAGCTCAGAGAGGTTCTGACTTGCTCAAGGTTAAAGAATTATTAAATGGCAAAAATAAGGGTTTGAATTCAAGTCTTTTGATTCCAAATGAAGAATGTAATCATATATGAATCAATGGATTCATTGCACTGTGGTGTCTCACTTGCACATGTTCCAAAATATGTCAATCCCAGTCTAGTCCTCATCAGCAATGTCAGAGCTGGAGAACCCTTAGAACACAGGATGTCAGAGCTGGAAATTGAAGTAACTTTAAAAAAAAATTTAGGCTGTTAGAAGTGACAATGATCTTAAGTGATTAGCTAGTCTATCACTGTTTCAAAGCTGGAGAGATAAAACCTGCTTTATACAGGTTAAAAGACTTTCCAAATATCACAAAACTAGTTAGGGATGGAACTAGAACTAAATGCTGATGTGAAAAGATCAGTCTTTTTTGCTTTCTCTAATTTTGATGAACTATGGCTGCTACCTAGCCTAAGATATCAAACATGGTTAGAAACCCAAGGCACTAAATAATCCTAAACCTTGAATACTGAGCCCAACAAGACCCCATATTATACTTTGTGTAGCTCATCTGTAAAGGGTCTTTAGTATAATATAATATTAATAATAATAATAACCGGGGCAGCTAGGTGGCACAGTGGATAAAGTGATAGCCCTGAAGTCAGGAGGACCTGAGTTTAAATTTGTCCTCAGACACTTAACACTTCCTAGCTGTGTGACCTAGGCAAGTTACTTAACCCCATTACCTCAGCAATAAATAAATAAATAATAACCACAACAGCTAACATTTAAAATAGAATTGTAAGCTTTTGAGAAGTCTTTTGAAGAAGTTATTTGATCCTCATAATAAACTTTCGAGATAGGTGCTATCACCATCCTCAGCAAACAGGAAAAAGAGATTCAAAGTTTAAAGTCATACAAAATAGAAGTGAGGTTGCATTTGAACTCAGGTCATCCTGAATCTAAAAAATCTTTTCACTAAGTCTTATTGTTAAGCCTCCTCTCTGAATTTGTGGAACAGGAAACAGGCCTGGGGAGTTTGAGGCAGTGAGAAAAAAGTGACTTCTTCCAAGATCATACAGATAACCCAAGAAATGAGGCTTCTAAGGGCTTCATTTCTATTAAGTACCCTAGAGAAAGCTGTGTAGAGTTTGATTTAATGACATAAATCAGCATAATAAGTTATCATAAACATACCCACAAAACTCCTGGAATCAAATGCTTCCAAGGCCTCCGACTTGCCTTCATTTAGAAGCGACTTCCCCCCTCCCCCAAAAGCAATTACAACAAAACCAAGAGCTTAAATTTCTCCTTAACCCCACACACCCAATATTGGAAGCAATTCCTTAGTGTTGACTGAAACACTTCTCAGGTTAGCTAGGCTCTCACACAAGGCATTCTTGTGCCTCACCTGCTATAACTGGGACTGCACCCAGATAAGAGAATGAAATTCTGCAGAGGCTGCTGGTTGTCCCACCTCACAAGGATCAGGTTCTTAAGGGTTAGAAAGTTATAGAGCTAAGATGTCACCCCACTTTCAGAGGCTCTCCTGGCCAGCAAACCTTCCTAAGTAAAAGTCTGAGGGAAGGTAAAACCAGGACAGGCTGTCAGTGTCTCCAGCCGCCTGTCAAGTCTGCATCTGTTCATGGATCTGTTGGCTTTATGGGCTTATGCCATTTTTGATCCAGAAAAGATCATCATTTTATGGAGGAGAAAACTGAGGCCCTCCAAAAAGGAGTGACTTGCCCATGATCACAAAGGAGATAAGCAAAAGAACCAAGATCTGAAAAGAGTTCCAGTCCAGGATTTTTCAGGGTAGTTAAGCGGTTTAGTGATTCTGGAGTCAGGAGCAACTGAGTTCGAATCCAACCTCAGACACTTACAACTGTGTGACCCTGTGTAAGTCATTTAACCCAGATTGCTTTAAAAACATTACTATACTTAAAGTTTGAAAACAAGGGAGTGAAGAAGGAAAGAGGAGACACTGATGAATATTAAAAACTGCTTTCAAGGCTGCAGGGAAACTAAATTCCTAGAAGAAATACTATGGTCATTTGTGATATCTAAATCATTGCCTCTCTATGTCTCCCTCTCCCTCTCTTTTCTGGCCCACCTGAGCTTTAGAAGTCCCCATGGGTATTTCCTGGCCTTGGCAGAGAACCTCAGGGCACACAAGATGCCCAGTCATTCTAAACTGTCAGTTTTGCAGGGACTGTAAAAAGGTAAATGTGAAGTTACCTAGGATCTTAGAAATCACCTAATCTGACCACTTTATTTTACAGATAAGGAAACTGAGTCCTGGAGAAGTGACTTTATAGACAATCATGGAAAGGGTAGCAAAGGCAAGTTCTAAACACAGGTCCTTGGGTTCTGGAACCAGCCCCGCACCAAGCTAGAATCTAGTTTCTTATAAACTGGAGGAAAGTTGGAGAAAAATAAAGCACCACTTTTAAAAGTCTTTTCAACTTTGGGAAAGTCAGATACTATTGTTAAGAGATACTTTTTTGCTTTTGTTATTGGATTTTTCTCTTGCACTTGAGAACAAGGCCGGGCAGGCACATGGCTTCTTACAGGTTCATGCATGATTTACTCCACAAATGGCTTTTCAGAAAGAAGCCACGCCATCCACCCCACCCCACCCCACCCCACCAGCTGGAAGAACGGTTGGACAGCTGTAGGTGATTACGCAGTCTCTCATTTGATGAGGTAGAAGGGCATTTTGACCCACCATGAAGAGCTAAGGAAGGTTAGATTTACACAGAAGCACATAAAAAATTCCAATTGTGAAATAAGACTGCAGGGGTGCTTTGGTCTCAGGACAGGCTGCCCCAGACTTCTCAATAGCTCCCATCATCCACCCACCATCAACACATTACATCCTTAGCCACAGAATATGCTTGTACGATTCCATCCTTGTATCCTATTCTAATGGAATGAACCCTAAGATCAAAGGTCCCATTGCACTGGAAAACTAACTCTCTAGAGAGATCATGTTGTCTTGCTCAAAATGACAGTCAACAAGTTCTCTAGAATGATCTGAATCCAAGTCTTCTGACTCCAAATCCAGCGCTTTGTGCATATGATCCTAACTCATCACCACAACACCCTATGAACTCAGAGAGACAGGTAGAAAGGTGTGGGGGAAGAACACTGAACAAACATTTAACCATGGACATGATGTGATCAGATAGGAACTCTTAATTCTTACTATGGTAAGATTAGTAGAACCATGACTATTTAAAACTTTTTAAAAGTTCTTCTTGTGGCTATTTATAACTTTTTAAAATACCATTTATTTTAAAGACCAAAAAATAAAATAAAATAAAATACAATTTATGTGATCATCTCATTCAAGGTACCATAAAATTTTTAAAAGGAGATGATAATGGAAATTTCTGTAGTAGAATTAATGACTGTTATTATTATTATCAATCAAGGACAATACTGAATTCTTCACATTTTAATACTTCTGATGATTTAGGAGAAATCTAAGTTTGAATCCAGCCTTTTTGATTACTAATTGTGTGACCCTAAGCAAGTCTCAGTTTTCTTATCATAAAATGATAAGGCCAGTGTAATCAAATGAAATAAAGTTTCAAGACATTTTAAGAATAATCTTAAATGATATGTTGCATATAATAATAAACCTTAAATCATTATATAACTTCATATGTTAATTGGGAAGTAATAGGATTCACAGCTAGATCTTAAAAATCATCATTGGACCAAATGAAACAGATAATCTGAGAGGAAAGTATCTTTTCTTACTCACAGATTGAAGAAATAGAATAATTTATAATATGACCACAATAATGTCAGGGAGCACAACACTGAAAGACTCCAGATCCATTGATGGTGAAGCATATCTCCTGCCTCTCAGGAGAAGAGGGAGTAGTACTGACCACAAGAACGAGGCACACATTTTCAGACATGACCAATGCATTGATTTGTTTTCCTTAACTATACTTATTACAAAGAGATCTCCATGAGGGGTTGGGAGGAAGGGGACAAAAGTCATTGTAATCAAAAAGAGAATAAATAAAACACTGGATTTTAAGTCAAAGATTCAATTTTAAAACTTGTTTCTGTCATTCACTACCTATGCAACACTGGGCAAATGGCTTAATTCAAGGCTTCTTTCTTTCTTTCTTTTTAAGGCCTGCTTCTTTAATCTATCAAAGGAAGGTATCTAAGGAGTGTAGGTGGATACTAAGATCTTTTCAAACTTGAAATGCATTTTTTTTCCCAAGGCCACTTAACATCTTGGATCAAATCCAATATCCTCATTTTACAGAAGAAACTGAGGTCCAGGATGATAAAGGGATGACTCCTTGAGCCTCATAATGAATATAGGGTTAGTTTTCCAATGAGGCAGTGTGGCACAGTGGGTAAAACATTGTATGTGGAATTAGGAAGACCTAAGTTTAGGCCCTGAATTAGCTCTAATTCAGGCCCTGAAACCACTGTGGGTCACATGAACTCTGTGAGCTTCAGTTTCCTCATCTGTAAAAATTTGAAAGAGAGAAAAGACCTTTGTGTTCATCTCATCCAAACTATACAGAAAAGGTCTTATATGCAACAAGGACTCATCCAAATCTAAACCATCTCTGAATCCTATTACAAGCTCACACATGTCCTATCTAGCTGCAACAATTTTGAGTTAAGAGGAGTCTTCCACCCAAAAACTGGCCCTGCTAAGCTCACAAGAATTAAGTCTCTCTCTTAAAGAATTAAGATACTCTCCAGTATTTTAAGGAGCCTTTCCCCTCTTCCCAACATAGGTGTCTCCCATCCCTACCACTACCATTATCTTTATGTCTCAATAAATGGTCCTTATGGATTTCTGTGACCAAAATAATTCATCATCTTATAAATAACCTGGAATGAGGTCTTCAGATAAGAGAGCCACAGCTCAATCCTGGATGGCTACTCAGAATCTTTTCAGCCTAGGAATACCTGCCAAAGCTTATGCTCCTCTGACTAGTCTTTGAGAACACAGGGTCACGTCACATCCATGTCATTTGGGACCTTCTTAGACACAGGAAACTTTACTAGGCAATAAGCAAGCTTTCATATTACTTGAGAAGGAAGATGGAAATTTTATCTTTTGCCTGACCTTTCACTTAACATTTACAAGCTATATTCAACTTCCCAGGGAGGTGGAAAATACCTTAATTCACCAGTCAGATTAACAAGCATAATGCAGCATCATATACAGAGAGGTATCCTCAATTCCAATAAGACTCGAGTTCAATTATGAGAAACTAGCTGTATGACTACAGACAAGTCAATCTCTCAGCACTCTGGAAAGCTTTCTATGCCTGTAAATTGCAGAGAACGTGCCAGCCTAAATCGGTAGAGGCAGTTTCCTCTCCTGAGAAGTTTCTAACACCAGAGTCCAGTTGCATTTAACAACTCAAAGAAAATTAAGCTCACATTTTCTGCTAGGCACTGTGATAGGTGTTGGAGAGAAACAAAATAAAAATTAAATACTTGCTACTAGTTTGATTTTGAGCAAATGATTTCACTTCCCTGAGCTTCAGTTTCTTTATCTGTAAGATGAGGTTGGGCTAGAAGCTTTCTGAGCTTCCTTCCACTTCTAGAGTTAATATGATTCAGCCTTTAGAGAGCTTACATTTATTACCCATAATATTGCTTCCCAAGTTGACTTGGTCCTAGAATACCTTACCAATATTACAAATACCAACTATAGGGTAATCATCTATTGTTAAGAATAAAGTTTGGCAGGCTGTCCCTGGGTTTGTATTATTTATTTTTTACTAGCCCAAGTATAATTTTCCCAGTCACTGAGAGACTGCAAGGAGCTTTTTTTTGCCCCATACATTTGTCTCTCAAGGTTCATTCCATGGACTTCTATTATTCTCTGTCTACTATGTCCTTTGGAAATTCCTGACCTCTCTTTGGAGCTCAAGTGTATATTGGTACCTATCAGTTGGGCATTTCCATTTGGACATACTGCTGTCAAAAGTGATAGGTCTAAAATCAAAAATCACTTTTCCTCATGAAAGCAACTCCTCCTCCTTTTCTGGATTTCCTATTTCTGCTAGAAGCAATACTATTTCCCAATTTAGCCTGGTTAAAAGTACCCAGAGAAAAAGAATTAGGAGCACTGGGTAGAAGTTACAAAGAGGGAGATTTAGCATCTTTAGATAAGAAAAGCTTCCTAACATTTGGAATTATCCAAGAGAGGAAGGAATGAACTATTTGGGAGTTCTTGAGTTCTCCTTCACTGGAAATCTTTAAGCAAAGATTAGATGATAGATAGCTTGTTGGGTGTGTTATAAAAAGAATTCTTGTACAAGAGTTAGGACTATAGATAGTTTCAATAGATCCTTACAACTCTGAAACTAATTGAAATATCTTTGGTTCACAAAATGTCAAGTTGATGTGCTATTTTACTCAAAAACAAAACAAAACAAAAACCCACAAACAAACAAAAAAAAACCCTAAACCTCTAGGACCTTGGTATAGTAACATCTCAGTTACCTGATCCCTTATCTAGAAACCTCATCCACCCAACTGAGAAACAGGTGGCCAAAACAGATATTATAAAATCCATGTGATAGAAAAGAGAGGATTATGATATACCCCCTCCCAGTCTATTTTATACTCAGTCCCAACAAGTTCAATTATCCCATTTCTAGTCTAGTAGTTTAGAAGAAATGGTGAAAGGTGTGGCTAGAGGCAGCAACAACTTAATTTGGCAAAGACAGATACTAAGAACCAGCAAATGAGGGAGTGGGAGGGGGGAGAACTATAAAAAGCAGTTCACTAGCTGTGACTATTTAGTACAGGGAAGAAATAGCTTCAACAAGCCCCTGGAGGTCTAGATCAGAATAGAAATTAGTGATGTTGCCCAGTCATAAAGAAAAGTTTAAAACATAGTCAGTGTACTCTGTCTGACAAGCAGCTTCAGGCAATGCTTCTAGTGTTTGGTTTGGAGTCAGGAACACTTAGACCTAAATGTCACTTCTGATATTTAAAAACTACATGGTCTTAGTCTAGTTTTACCTCCTTGTGCCTCAATTTCCTTATTTGTAAAATGAAGGGGGATTGGACCAGATGACTAAAGTCCCTTCCTGCTTATAGTTATGTACTCCCTTCACAGAGGCAGGTCTCAAGAAAGTTCTTACACTGAGAGAAATCAGCTCTTTTGGGGTATTCCCATACCCTTTATAAAGAAGGAAAAAAAAATGACTTTTTTTTTTAGATTAAAGGGGGCTAAAGGGGGCGGGGCAGAGGGTCCAAAACAGATTTTCTGACTTAAGTAAGCTTCTGGAAAATTCATTGGTATATTTCTCAGTAAGGTGTGATCTTTGACTCATCCCTTTCTCCACACATCCAATTAGTTAAGCAAGTTTCTGTCAATTTCATTTCTCAGACAGTAATCTCCTCTCTAGGTTCTTGGCTACAAGCTTTGTAGAAGGCCAGGCTAGGAATACAGAAATAGCCTCTTAACTGATCTTCCTGCCTCCTATCTCTTCCAATTCGGTCCATACTCCATTCAGACCATGTCACTTCCTCCTCAAAAATTGTCCCCACCTCCCTATCTCCTGTGGGTAAAACAAAATCCTCAGACACAAGAGTGATTTGGGCTTAACCTACCTCCCTAGTCTTATTTCAAATCAGTCCATTTCATATTCTTAGTATTCCAGGCCAAATGTCAACATCTTATCCCACCTCCATTCATTTATGTAGGTCATGCCCTGTGCTTGGAATGCAGTTATTCATCTCCACCTGTCAAATTCCTTCCTTTTCTTCAAGGCTCAGCTGCCACCCCCTCCCCAGGAAACTCTCCTTCCTACCCAACCCCTCAGCTGCCAAACTACAAGGGTTCCTTCTTCCTGCCTCAAATTCTGCTATTGTCTGTATCTTTTATTTGTCCCCATTACATCCATGCTTATATTTAGGTTTATTTATATATATTTTTCTTTCTTCTCCCAAACTGTAAGATCTTCTAGGGCAAAGATAATCTTTTTTTCACTTCTATAGCCCTAGTTAGTATAGTATTTTCTATGCTTTAGGTGTATAATAAGTGCCTGTTGAATTGTTTGTTGGTTAAATACTGTACTCAGACATAACAGAAGTGGTGATCTATGAATTGCTGATTCATAGATTCAGATCTGGAAGGGACCTCAGAGGCCATTTAGTCCAACCCTCTCATTGTGCAAAAAAGGGAATCAAGAACCAGAGCATTTAAGTGGCTTGCCCAAAGACCCACTGATTCCAATTTGAATCTTCTCATCGTGCCACAATACCTTCCATTAGTTCTTGGTTCTTTCATTATATTCCATATTGAAGACAAAACAATTTGTTATACTTACAAGGTAGACTCGGTTGCTTAGACTTGTGATCTACCTGGATATTTCTCATTTATGCTAAAGTTACTATCATTTGAGCAAATCTAGTCCTTTATATAGCAATGCAATCTGAAGTAATGGGCAGAATATAGGACTTTTCCTCAGGTATACCTGGATTCAAATCTCTTGTCTAACATTTTTGAGCTATGTGAACATGATAAGTCACAATCTCTTTAAGCCTCAGCTTCCTCATCTTTAAAATGGGGATAATAATTTTTACAGTATCTTTTTCATGGGGTTATCCTGATCCTCAATAAGATGTTAATAAAGTGTGTTAATAACTTGAAAGCAACTATGTAAATGTTAGTTGTTGGTATTATTACCTCCAATACTGGTTTCAGCAGGTTCAGGCAAGTCAAGGGAAGGGGAAAGGAACAAGAATTTGTTAAGTACTTACTATGTGTCAGACACTCTGCTAAGCACTTTGCCAAGATTATCTTATTTGAAGAGAGAAGCCCCATGGCAAATTATCTGAGAGGAGAAGGCACATGGATTCAGGTTAGGACTTCCATTTTATTTCATCATTCACAACATAATGCTATCAGGCTCCTTTAGTTTCACTTTCAAAATTTCTCTTGAAGAGTTATAAGAGAAATCTTTTCTTTGGATCCTACCCAGTTTCCCTTTTCTCTTCTTAACCCCCACCCTTCAGCTTCTTTGGACTTTGAAATTCAATACCCAGAGAAATAAAACATTATACAGGGGAAAACAGAAAAAGATGGAATCATTATATTTCTTCTTCTCACCCAAACAGAAAAAACTTCATCCTGTTTTACAAAGGGCTTATTACTTCTGAGTTCTGAATAGTTGGAAGAACAGGACATAAGAAAAAGAAGTGTGTATAGTCCTTTTTATAAAAAACTCTGGCCCAGGGCATAACAAAAGCCTCTTTGTGCCACTGAATTCAAGACCAACAAACAATTTACAGGCAAATGAATGAAAATTTTTCTTTCTGGACTGAAAGATAACCAATGGCAGTTTTGGCTACTACAACTAAAGGAGCCACAGAGTCCAGTCCAAGGCAAGCCCACCTCACCACTGGTTATGACTTATCATTCATCTTACTAGGTTCTAAGGGAGTTTCATCTCTCAGATGGAGTTTTGATCAAATCAGCATTCAATAGCACATATGAGTTAGGAAAATGATGCTGAAATATAAGGTCTATATGAACACTGAAGTCTTACCTTCTCCCTTTTCCAAAGAAGATTTTTTTTCCAAGGTCTGGTTTGGGCTTTTGTTTCCACTGAATAACAGGGAAGGACAAGGGACATCTTTAAGATGTACACTACACAAAGACACTCCCAGTGAGTCAGCTGACATGTTGACTAAGCACTGTCCTAAGATAGGAGGTTCCAAAGGAAAATTAAAAACAGTCCTTACTCTGAGATGCCCTCAGTCTAATGGTGGAAACAACATATAAACAATCATATGCAAACAAAACATAGGAAGTTGAACTATGGATAATGAACAAAGGAAAAACACAATGGAAAAAGGTTTTTTTTTTTTTTTTTTTTTTTTGTGGAAGAGGAGCGGTTTCTAGGATTTGAAAGAAATCAGAAAAGCCAAGAAATAAGATGAGGAAGGGACATGGGGGACAGCCAGTGAAAATTCAGTCAGGAGATAATGGACTGCTGAATCTTGAAAAGGCAAGGATCGAGTGGTAATGTAATGTTTAAAAACTGCTAAATTCTCCCCATGCTACTTCAGCCTGCATTTTGTCTTTGACTTGGCATGGCTAACAAGTTGAAGATGTTTGGGATAAACAAACATGAAATTCAATACAAATTATTTTCTAAAAAGTGAAGAGGGAGGTTATTGATGAAAAACCTATGAATCAAATTGACTAAAATAGAGGACAATTAAAATAATCATTGAAATGAAAAAGCAACATAAGAAAGCAGACAGTATTCATTCACTCATGAGACAGTATTCACTCATTGTCTCAGGAGAAGAATCATACCTTACAATAGAAATCCTATCCTTGGGAAGAGAGGCATTCTAATGCAGTATTAGAGGAACTATAAACTAGTTCAGTTGTTTCAGATCATTTCACATATTCCTCTTTTCTGCAATGAGGGGATTGGCTCTGATGGCTTCTAAGGTCCCTTCTAGCTCTAAATCTATGAAACTATGAATCATTAGGATTCCTAGGAGAAAATATATATCCTTTGACTCAATAATACAACTACTAAACATATACTCCAACCAAGGACACAAATGGTTTTGTAAAAGTTTCATTGAATAAAAATACTTATGACAGAACTTATGATGACAACAAAGAACTGGTTAGGGGATGGCTGAGCAAATTGTGTGCATATATGTATGTAAAGATATTATTATAACACAAAAACAACAATACAAAGAATTAAGTGTAATCTGATATAACTTGTATGAATCAACATGGAAAGAAGTAGAATATGAAGAACAATTTATACAACTCTCACAGTAATGTAAAAAAGACCACTGAAAAACTTCAGAATTCTGATCAATTCAATATACAATCATTTCAGAGGATTGATGAGGCAGGCGGCCTTTTCTATGCAGTTAGTAGACTATAGGTGCAGAATGAAGCTTACATTTTTCATATCTGACTACCACAATGATTGATTTTTCTTAATATCTATAACAAAGAAGTATTCTATGGTGAGGCAACACAGGGAGGAAGTATCAATGGTATTTTAAAAAGAACATCAATGAAACATTAAATCCCCCCAAAAAGAGAACTAGATTGGGGAATTGTGGCTGGCACAGCCAACTATGTGAAAAAAGACTTAAGGTGTTTGGTAGGCTACAAGCTCAAACTTAATCAAAAGTGTGATATGACAACCAAAAAAAGACAGTGTGAATTTTGCTTCACTGAGGGGCATGGTGACCAGGATTACAGAAATTGCAGTCCTATTGTATTCTGTCCTCATCCTTCTGAAGTATTGTGTTCAGTTCTGAATACTGCAGTTCCAGAAGTTCTTTGGCAAACTGAACAGTACCCAAGAGAAGACATCTAGGAAGGGAACAGAAAGGGCCTTAAGTTCATACAATATGAAAGAATGGGGGATATTTGCTACAGAGAAGTGAAGAAGAAAGGAAGATATTTTAGAGTGCTTCAAAGTATCTGAAAAGGCATCAAATGAAACAGATACTATTTATTGTCCTTGGCTCCAGAGATCTGAAATGGGGCAAGGATCAAAGCTAGGGACAAATTTAGGTCTGAGGGGAGTACAAACTTTTATCGGAAAGAGTAACAGGCCCATTTTGGAACTAGTGGATTTGCACTCAGTTGAAGTCTTCAAGAAAAAGATAAACTGAGTTTGATGTAGCAAGGATTCTTGTTCAGGCTAGCTGAGGTCCTTTTTCATTCAGATTGTGTGCACAAGAGCACTGGATGGTGGTCAGAAGCCCTAGGCTTAAATCCCAACTCTGGTCTTCATTGCCTATGGTTTAACCAGTCTCTTAATTTGTTTCCTCATGTACCAAATGATAGGGTTGTATAATAATAGTGTCTAAGGTAACTTCAACTTCCAAATTTATGATTCTATGATACTGTTCTTTGATTGTGAGTAGGGACCACATCATTCATGTTTGGATATATTATAGCAAGTGATCAGTAAAAAGTCATTTAATAAACAAATCGAGTAAACAATGTGCATTAACAAAAAGGCCCTTGTAACCAATGTGTCAGACACACCCATGCTGTGTGCTGAACCAATAAATAAAAAATACATTCATTGGTACTTATTACTTTCCTGTTCCCTATACATTCCTTCAGAATCACTGAAAAATAAGATTTCTCTCACAACACATAAGTATTCTTTTGGGTCTTGTGCTGCTATGAATAATTAAGCAGATAAGAATACATAAACTTAAAAGCTTCTCTAAGACAAACTTTTTAAAGTACTACAGGGAACAAGTAAATTGGAGGGGAAATATAAATCTTAATTGTTATAAGGAAGGAAAAAAGGACATTTTTAGAACAAAGTCAAAAACTAACTACAATGTAGACTTGTACATCCCTGGCCACAGTATGATAAAATCACAACTCACTAGAATACTACCTAGCTTCTGACAAGAGAGGTGATGGACCAATGGGCAGAATGAGACACATTTTTGGATATAGCTAATAGAAGAACTTGTTTGCTTTGACTAAGCATTTATTAGAAGGATTTTTCTTTCTTTCTTTTTTTCCTTTTCCCTGGGGGAAAAGTGGTAAAAGGGAAAAACAACAAATGTTTGATAATTTAAAAAAATTTTTATGTGAGAAGATATGTATATATAGTCTTATTTTTATACAAATCAAATGTGTGTGTATGTGTGTGTGTATATATACATACATATATACTATTTCCTACATAACATGTGGAATGTAGCATACATTATAAACAAATATATGAGGATAAAAAGTAGGTTGGCAACAAGCTGTAAAGGGTTTTAACAGGGTACACTAAGAAATTTTATTTTATTCCAGATGTACACTAGAAGGTACACTAAGAAATGACATCTCAATTAACTGCCCTGTTACTCCAATTACTGTTCTGACTTTTCTCCCTAAAACTTCTTCCCTGGTCACCAATCTCTTATATGCGTTGTCTTTTCCTATGAAAATTTAATCTCATTTTGGAACCTCAGCATTTGTCATATAACCTGACACAAAGTAGATGCATGACAATTTAAAAAAAATTCATCCAAAAGTTGTTTTAAAAATTAATATCATATATATCGTTTGTGTAGATAAGATTTTTCTTGCACACAAATGATAAGTTTGGAAATATGTATACATATATTCGATTTGCCAATATTTTAACATAATTAACATGTAGTGGATATCCTGCCATCTAGGGGAGGGGTGGGGAGTTGGGGGGAAAAATTTGTAACGGAAAGCTATGTAAGGGTTATTGTTGAAGAATTACCCACACATATGTTATGCAAATAAAATAAAAATTAAAAAAAATTAATATCATATAAAAAGCACATCAATATTTACAGTGTTTATCACTATCTAAAGTCTTTCCTTATAGAAAAATTTCAAGATTATGGTAATCCATCTTTAAGGGTTCTACTTACCCTTATATTGTGTAAATGTTGCTAAATTGACAAAGAGGGATCAGTAGTGGCAGTTGTAGATTCCTTGCTGAGTGGTAAGAAGCTAAGTAGTTATTGCCCTGATAACAGAGGTCTGATGTCTTCCTAGGATATGTATCCAAGACAGGAAAAGAAAGCAACACAAAATATGTCTAACTGGGATATATTAATATGATTTCAAGTGGGCAAAGATAGTACTGCCAGAAGTCTAGACAGCATGGCTAAGGTTTCTATAGTCTTGAGCAATGAACTGAAGACTTCAGGGGCATAGAAGAGTATTTCCATCTCTACTGACCTTTGAAAGCAAAGGATTTAGAAAAGAATGGAAGATCCTTGAGAAAGGAGTAGAAAATGGGAGGTGGTTTTCTGGAAGGCAGGGCAGTATCAAGAGAACAGAGTACTAGCATTCCTGTCACTGAAACATCATGCTTCAGATACTTAAAAAGTATGTCATCACTAAAAGCTAAATTGCCTTGGTTTCATCTCAAGGTTATCATAAGGCTCAAATTAGTGTGCCTAAAGCACTTCTTAAAATGTTATGTAATTGTTAGTTATTCCTGAATTTAAAGTACAGGGATGACAGGCTCATGATCATGAATCATGGATGGAGGGAACCAAGCAATACCTAGGAAAAATCTATTTGCCAAAAGCCTTGCAAATTTCTTCATGGGGGCTTTCAGCCAAAAAAAAAAAAAGGCAGGTCAAACAACAACAACAAAAACTATCACTATCTAAGGAAAAAAAGAGAAGAAAGGGACTCTTAGGAAACAAAATAAAAATCTAAGGAGTCAGAAAAAATTACTTCAATCATTCACAGATAAATGTACAAGATGGTTAATAAAAAGAGGCTTTTTGAGAGCCTCTTGACTGATCACTTCCTCTCTGCCTCCTTTGCTGCTCATACTTCATAGAATGCTTCCTAAATGTGATGCACCCCAATGGCTCTGCCTCTACACCATCTCTTGTGACTTCAGTCACCATTTAATATCACCCCTGCAAAAATTACACACAAATCTATCCATTCAGCCCCAGTCTCTCCTGAGCTCATCCTGTATCACAGATTAAGTTATCCAGTAAATAAATATTCATTATGCATCCAATTATTTGTTAGGCATTATGCTCAGTTCTGGGGATACCAAGAAAAAGAAAATGGCAGTTCCCACTTTCAAAGACCTCACATTCTAATGGGGGAGACAGCATGTAAACAACTACTTGTAAATAAGCTATATATCAGATAAATTAGAAATAATTGACAGAGAGAAGGCTCTAGAATGGAGATTTATAAAGGTTTCCAGTAGAAGGTGAGATATTGACTGAGTCTGAAGTCAAGGGAGCTAAGATGAGAAGAGAGAGCATTCCAAGTGTGGGAAATGCCCAACCAGTGAAAATGCCCAATGTTCAGTGAACAAGAAGGCGGCCAGTGTCACTGGATCAAAGAGTTAGTGTGTGTGCCTATGTGTCTGTGTGTAAGATATAAGGAGACAGGAAAGGAGGTGACAGGGTAAAAAAGGTCTTAAATGCCCAGCAGAGGATTTTATATTTGACACCAGAGGTAACAAAGCCACTAATTTAAGTGGTGGGAGGTGTGGAACAAAGTAGTGGTGACATGGTCAGATCTGATGTTTAGGAAAATCACTTTGCCAGTTAAATGAAGGATGGACTTGAGTAGGGAGAGACGTGGCAGGCACACCACCTATCGCGATATTGCAGTAGTCCAAGTGTGGAAGTGAAAAGGGCCAGGACCAAGATAATGGCAGAGTCAAAGGAGAAAAGAGGCACATATATGAGATTATTTTCCTACATTCATAAAGACCTACACCATTCTTCAAAAGTCTCAGATTTGCAATCTTGGTATTATCCTAATTCCTTCCTTTCCCACATCCACATATCCAATCAGCTGCCAAAGTTTGCTTTTCCTCTGTTCACAAAATCATCTACCCTGTTTTCTGCAGTCATATAGCTTCCAACTTCAGGCTCCTATCACAATCTAGATTATTGCAAAAACTTCCTAATTAGCCTATGTGCTTGAAGTCTCTCCTGATCTCCAATCCACTCTGAATTTAGAGTTGCAAAGGTGACTTTGTGCTAGTATGACCATATCACTCCCCCTTTTAAACCTGTGTGGCTTCACTTTGTTTTAGGACAAAATGCAAATTTCATCTTGTGGTTTTTAAAGCACTTCTTTATCTGGCACCAAATCTAACTTTCTAGTATTACAAATTAATTTATTTTCTGTACTCGCCAATCCAATCTTCTATTTCTCACACAATCTACTGTTCCAGACCCTGGAATGCAACCCCCACCATTACCTCTTCCTCATATGTCTTCCTGTAAAGGGCAGGGAAGAGAAGTGCTATTAGTCAGATGAAAATATTAAGCACTTATTATGTTTCAGGTACTCAACATCAAAGTTTCACTCCTGAAGAAGTGTACATCCTTATAGGGCAGGGAGGGAAGGGGGAACAGTATCTAAATAACTGTACATACACAATATAATCTGAGTAAGTGGACAGTTATAGGGCACTAGCCTCTGAATGAATCAGGAAAAACTTCCTAAAGAAATGGTTGTTTTGAGCTAAGTTGAACAAGCTAAGGAAATTAAGTAGAGGTGAGGGGTGAGATCACTGCAGATGTGAAGAAAAATTATTGTCATTTGTGAGAAACTCTAAGTCATTGAGTGTGACTAGATTGTAAGAATAAAGTGTAAGACTGCAAAGTTAGGAAAGGATCAGATTATAAATACTATTAATTGTCAGAACAGTGCTTAAGGGAAATCACTTTGATATGAGTAAAGGAAGGATTAGGGTGGAGAAGAGACTTTGGGCAGGGACAGTAATTAGAAGGCTATTGCAACAGTCCAGACAATAGGTGAAGAAGAGACTATAATTGATATAAAGAAGTCATGAGATTTTGCAATAGATTGGATATGCAGATTAAGAAGATGGTGGTCCCTGTGACACTTAGGAAGAGAGGACATGGAAAAAAAAATGATTTGTTTTGGAAATGGTACATTTTATACAAATTAAAACAACTCTGAGGTACCATTTCGCCCCTCTCAGACTGGCTAGGATGACAGGAAAAGATAACGATTAATGTTGGAGGAGATGTAGAAAAACTGGGACTCTAATACATTGTTGGTAGAGTTGTGAATATTCTAGAGAGCAATTTGGACCTATGCCCAAAGGGCTATAAAACTGTGCATATCTTTGATCCAGCAGTGTCTCTACTGGGTTTGTATCCCAAAGAGATCATTAAAAAGGGAAAAGGATCCACATGTGCAAAAAAAAATGTTTGTAGCAGCCCTTTTTGTAATGGCAAAGAACTGGAAACTGATTGGATGTCGATCAGTTGAGGAATGGCTGAATAAGTTACGGTATTATGAATGTAATGGAATATTATTGTTCTGTAAGAAACGATCAGCAGACTGATCTCAAAAGGCCTGGACTTTGCATGACTTGCATGAACCGAAGCTAAGTGAAGTGAATAGAACCAAGAGAAAGTTGTACACAACAATAAGATTATGTGATGAGCAATTATGATGGACTTGGCTCTTTTCAACAATGAGGTGATTCAGGCCAATTCCAACAGACTTGTTATGGAGAGCCATCTGCATCCAGACAGAAGAATGTAGGGACTGAATGTGGATCATTAGTATTTTCACCATTTTTGTCCTTGTTTGCTGCTTGTTTTTTTTTTTTTTTTTCTCATTTTTCTTCCTCTTCGATGTGATTTTTTTTTGGTACAACATGATAAATGTGGAAATAAGTTTAGAGGAATTGCACATGTTTAACCCATATTGAATTACTTGCTGTCTGGGGAAGAGGAAGAAGTAGGGAGGGAGGGAGAAAAAGTATGGAACACAAGGTTTCGCAAGGATGAATGATGAAAACTATCTTTGCATGTATTTTAAAAAATAAAATTCATTATAAAAAAAGAGGAAATGGTACATTTCAGATTACTACAGAATGCCTAGTTCAAGATGTCTAAGAGGCAATTGGTAATACATACAGCATTATATAATTATAATTGTATAATGCACATATACTACATAGCTCAAAAGAGTTCTGGAAATAATCTGCATAGAGATAACTGAAGAGATCACCAAGTGACAGTATACAAGTAAAAATAGAAGAGAAGTCTGGATATAGTGCAGGGTAGAGGGAGAAGACCCATAGAGGGCACAAGGATAAAAAACTAACAAAGGATTCTGAGAAGGAATCAGGTAGATAGGAGAAAAATAAAGAGCAATGTCATGAAAACCAAGACATTCAGAAGGTATCAAACAAGAGAGAAAAGGTCAATAGATTGAATAATTATTAAGAGATCATTGTTAATTTTGGAAAACAGCTTCAGTTTAATGATGAGGTCAGAAGCCAGACTGCAGAGCTGTAAGAGAGTGAGGAGAGAAAGCAGAGGCAATAGATGAATTTCTCAAGTTCAGCTAAGAAGGGGAAGGGAAATGAAGGCTAACATAAAATTGTCTGGAATGGTAGGATCAAGTGAGGTCTTTTTTTTTTTTTTTTAAAGGATGGGCATACTTGTAGACAGCAGGGAAAGAGGTAGTTGAGAGAGAGAGAGTGCGCAAACAGGGATAATAGTGGATACAATTTGTTAGAAAAAGGAAATGGGATTAAGAGCACATATGAAAAAATAAATAAAAGAGTATATGCAGAGGGAACTGGCATTGGCAAGAAGGGCCATTTTATCATCTGAGACCACAGAGAAGACGAAAGAGGAACCCATCTGAATGTGAAATGAAGAAGAGAGAAAGGGAAACTCTTAGTAAATGCCCTTATTTTTCTTTTTAAGTGAAGAATGAGGGGAGTTGTAGTGGAGGACTGAAATGGATCACACTCTATGCAATATGAATCATGGTTCATAGGACTTGCCTCTTGGCCACACATGCTCTGTGGAATATGCATCAATCCAATCCTCCACTACAATTCTTTTACAAAATCAAGGTAGTAACCACTTTTCTATAAACTTCTCTTAACCTCCTTCACCACTATGTTGCCTTCATTACTTGATAGATGGATATAAAGATGGGCATACATACACATACACAGTGTTTCCTTGAAAGCAGGTAAGGTTCTGGAAGACAAAGACTTCCACTTTTTTTCTGTGTGACCCCAACACCAGAAACATAATAGGTTGGTAGAATGAAAAATGGCTAGAAAAGATACTTCCTTGCTCAACATAAATAGGAAAGGCAAAGCAGGTAAGAACATGGAAATCTAGCACTGTATATCATGAAGATGGATCAGAAAAGGAAGAATGGATTATAGCTTACAATATAGGATTGAAAAATTCCTGGCTAGAGATGGAGTACATGTCACAAAGGCTGATCATTTAGCTACATATCATGTAAGTTTAACCAAATGGGCCTTCAACTAAAAATGTTGGGGGAAGAATAATATGCAACAAATCTACATAACTTATAATTAAACTAAAAAGAATGGGGAAGAGAGAAGACTGTGCAAATTTAGGTACTAAGTAGTCACAAAGTAACAGCTTAGACTCTCCAAAAATTTTTCACAGGATAAAACAATTTACACATCATTTTATACTTTGCTACGTACTTCACATATGGTATCTCAAAAGTGATTCTTACAATTGTCTCATATGCTATTATCCTCACTTGATGTCAAAACTGAAGCACAAAGAGGTTACTAACTGTACTTATGGGTTACATCCAGCTATTTAGTGTCCAAAGAAGGATTCAAAGATAAGTCTTCCTACTCTGAGGCAGCTAAATGAATAGAACACTGGGCCAGGAGTCAGGTAATTAGATCAAATCTGATCTCAGACTCCTAACAGCTTGGGCCTCAGTTCCCTCTATTGTAAAATGGGGATAATAATACTGCCTAACTTGCAAGGTTGCTGTATCAAATGAGGTGTTACATAATAAGTGCTATATAAATGTTTATTCCTCTTGATGGACTCCAGAACTCTATTCAAGCCATTCAATTTTCAAATGTCTAAATACAAACACCCAGAATTTAGGTATCATTGAGATTTGCTTGGATGAAAACCATGATTGAGATTCCGAATGAATGACCATATTCAGGTTGTCATTCAATAAGCACTGATTTATTGTGCTACAAAGAAAAGCCAAAACCATCTCTGCCCTCAAGGAACTTACATCATAATGGGGAAAACAACAACTACATATATACAAGATAGATCGTTTTTGTTCTTCATTCTCAAAAACAACCAAAATGACATCACAATGTCAGGGTCAATGTAAAGTGTATCTAATTATGGCTAATTAGACCAATATGAGTTCAGAAGGTTCTACCATAGGTCAGGCTTAAGTAGTACAACATGAACATGGGATGATTTTGTGCATTTCAAGTTTCTTTAAAACTACTGCCCTGCTTTGTATAAGACATATACAAGTTGGATGGAATGTAATCTTAGAGGGAAGACAAGAGCTTTAAGAGAGACCTCAGAAGGTTTCTTGAAGATATGATTTTAGCTGAAACTTGAAAAATGAGGGGCCTGAGAGTGAGACCATTCCAGACATGGGGGGGGGCAGTTTGTTAGTGAAAATGGAACCAGGAGATGGAATATCTTGTGTGAAGGACAAACTCTTTACTAAGAGACTAAATGTCGCAGGATCCTAAGTAAATGAACGAAAATAACGTATGAGAAAATCAGAAAAGGAAGAAGGGTCAGGTTATAGGTAGCTTTAAAATCCAAGAGACTTTATACTTGATCTTAGGTGTATTGTTCAAAGAAACAAGATAAACAAAAGTAGATTTAAAAAAAAAAAAAAGGAAGAAAAGTAGAGGTAGGGAGGGAAGGAGAGAGAGCGAGAAAAGAGTGAGCGAGTACAGCATTTTATGTTAAAATAACCCACTTTTAGGTATCCATAAACCAAGAGAGGAGGGGAAACATTATAGGGTTGAGGGGAGAAGACCAAAGGAGATACAGAAATGATTGCTAGCATACTACATATAAACCATCTGGTCAGAAAAGGAAGTACGCAAAGTTTGGAAAACTGATCACAAGCTTGATGCAGCCATGATATAGTAGTAATGGAAGACTTCAATTAACTAGACATCCACTAGAGTTCTCTCTATACCAAAATAAGAGAAAAAAAGTTCTTTTCTACATCATGGAGATTAGAGGATATAGCACCCCCATGAGTTGGAAAATGTGTAAAATTTTTTGGCCCTCTCCATCCCAGATAAGTCGTTTTTTTTTTTTTCCCCCCTAAATGGAGTACTTACAGCACCTTTTTGTAAAAGTTGGATTGTGTTTGATCAGAGATTCTTTATCATTTGCGTCTTCCACAAAACTGCGCAAACTCCCATTAACTGGGACACTAATGTATTATTGGTGGAGTTGTGAAATGTTCCAACCACTCTGGAGAGTAATTTGAAACTATGCTCAAAGGGGCATAAAACCATGAATACCCTTTGATCCAAAAGTGTCACTGAGTCTATATCCCAAAGAGATCACAGGACAGATAAAAGAACTTACTTGTGCAAAAAAGTTTGTAGCAGCTCTTTTTGTAGTGACAAGGAACTGGAAATTGAGTGGATGCCTGCCAGTTGGGAAGTGGCTGGATAAGTTACAGTATATGAATGCAATGGAATATTATTTTTAAAATGATAAGCAGGCTGATTTCAAAAAAGCCTAAAAAGATGCAAATTGATGCTGAATGAAATGAGAACCAGGAAACACTGCACAAAGGAACAGCAAGATTATGTGATGGACCCAAAAATGGGATGACAAGAGTGTTTTCCACAGATAGCTAAAATTTAACAAAATTGCTTAACAGGTGGATCCAACCAATCAGAAATGGGTCTATGTATCCTCTTCAACCATAATCTTACTACAGACTCCAATCTGGCTCAAACTAGTCAGGGTCAATGGCCTGGCAAAGCAAATACAGAATGAGCATGCTTAATAGACACAGCCCAAAGGAGTAGTTTTCTGCCATCTTTGAACATGGGATCATGACAAGGGAGAGGGAAAATATCTAGTATTTGCTGGTTCAGCTGTGACCAATTAGGGACGACTAGGAGGAAACTGGGTGGGAGAGGTTAGGAATAGTTCATATTTAAGAAGCTAGGAGAGGTTTGGTTAATAAAAGTATGCTCTTGCTTCTGTACTAGTGTGCTCCTCTACCTGCTTCCTGCAGGAACATAATATACACTTCTTTATTCACTCTGACTTTTTGTTGTTTTGGACCCTTGATCGAATTCATAACAGTGATGATCGAGTATGATGGGACTTAACCCTTCTCAGGAACACAGTGATCCAAGACAATTCCAATACCCTTGGGATAGAAAATGCCATCAGCATCCGAAAAACTATGGAGACAATGTGTGAAGTATAGTATTTTCATCTTTTTTTTTGTTTGCTTTTTCTTTCTCCTAGTTTTCTTCCTTTTGGTCTTATTTTTCTTGCACAGCATGACAAACATAGAAATGTTTAGAAGGGCTGTACACGTATAACCTGTATCAGATTGCTGCTTTAGGAGAGAGTTGAGGGAGAAAAATTTGGAACACAAAATCTTACAAAACTCAATGTTGAAAACTATTTTTACATGTATTTGGAAAAATACCACTGAGGAAAAAAAGATTACTAAATTTTGTTATGCCAACCTGCAATATATTGAAAGCCTGATAGTAGGGAAAGTCATGATGTAGAAGGGATAACTTATTTTTTGAACTGACTTCACAATTTCATCCTTCAAAAAGTGAAGGAATCAAGAATGAAAATTCTAATCTCAACAATAGGATGATTTTCTGGGATGAAGATGGGATTCGTAGGAGGACAAAAATCACTTCACACCTGTTTGCCATAGAAAGTATGAGAATGAGGAGGCATTTGTCCATCTTAGCAAAGCAGATTTCAACAGGTTCAGAGGAAATTTAAGTAGAACCTTTGGACTTAAAATGTTTCAGAGGAAGTCAGCTTAAGAAGGAAGAAATGGAGATAATAAAGAATGAAATTTAAAGACAATTCCAATGAGGAGAAAAAATAGAATTTTCTGAAAACATTAACATGCATGCAACCACACTTAAAATACACATACACACACACAAAAAGAGTCATGTACAGTCTTATAAACAATGTTAGGAATGTCAAAGCTGAAACTAAAAAGAACAAAAAAGTGTTTTGTTTAAGCCATATTGGGAGAAAACGATCAAAAAATAGGGCTTTTGTTGGAGGTGAGGAGAAAAATAACTGACAAGAGAGAAGGCAGAGTTGCTTCTCAAATCCTTGTTTCCTCTATGTAAAAGAGAATATAGTAAGAACGATGGGACAAAAATAATTAACGATCAAGAAGTGCTAATTAAACACCTACTATGTGCCAGGCACTGTACTAAGTGCTGGAGATACAAAGAAAGACAATGGCTCTCAAAGAGAGCACAATTTAATGGAGGGGGAAGTGGGGAGAAAACAAAAAGGACTATGTACAAAGAGCTGAGAAGGAAAATTTTACTTGCAGGAATGGGGGATAAGCCAGTGAAAATGCCCAGTCAGGACAGGAGATGGAATGTAAGGAACAACAATATGGCGAGTGTCACTGGATCAAAGAGAATGTGAAAGCCATTAAGGAATAAGATGACTGGAAAATTGGAAGGGGCCAGATTATGAAAGGCTTTTTATAAGTCAGTGAATTCTGTTTGATCCCAGAAGTAATAAGGAGTCACAGTAGTGGAGTGGGGTTGGAGAAGTGTATGGGTGCCAGTGAAACTTGTTGACAACTGAGGGGAAGGAAGACTAAAGTAGGAAGAGAGTTGAGGAAGTGAGACCAACTAGAAGGCAATTATACAGGTGTGAGTTCATAAGGGTCTGAACCAAAATGGAAGTAGTGCCAAAGAAAAGGGAAAGTAAGGGAGAGATATCATAAAGGTAAACATAACAGGCCTTGACATCTGACTGAATATTAGGAAGAAGAGTCAGCTGAGGGCGACATTTATATTTTGAGTTTGTGTGACTGAGATGAGGACGACATTTATATTTTGAGTTTGTGTGACTGAGAAGCCAGGGGTACCTCGATAGCAATAGCAAAGTTAGAAAAAGGAGAGCACTTGGTGGAGTAAGTTAAGAGATGGGGACAAAATCTAGCTGCTTTTGATAAATGAATCCTAAATTCAAGTCACATGGCCCAGATGTACCTAGGTTCTTGAAGTGGAAAAAAGTGACTAAGGCATCATCAGTGATATCTGAAGCATCGTGGAAAATGAAAGAGGTTCCACAAATAAAACTGAGACAAAAGAATCTACAAACTAGTCTGTAACACTATTTTCTTAGAAAACTAAGTAATGGATCATGCAAGAATAGGTAGGCCAACATTTATAAAGGGAAGCAATGATTTACAAGAGTCACCATGAATTTAAGCTGTGAGGCATACAAAACAACATTTGCTATTTCTTTTTCTTTTAAAATAAGATTACTAAACTAGTAGAAGGAAATATTACTTGTATACCTCAATCTAACCAAAACTTTCGATAAAGGATTAACTTCTGTGAAGATAGACAATAGAACCAAATTAAATTCGGAATTGAATGGATGGCCAAACTTAAGAAATAGTTAAGTAAATTCATTGGCAACATGGCAGGTATGCAGTTAAGAGATGTACTTTGCCCAATGTTATTTAACATTTTAGTCAATGACTTGAAAAAAGCCATAGCAGATGACTCAAAACTGTAATATCTAACATTAACAGGTAACAGAACCAAGCCCTAAAGGAATCCTGAAAAATTAAGAGCACTGAGCTTAATCTAGAAAAATGAAATTCATTCACTAGGGTTAAACCCTACACCAGGTACTAGGGAAAAAAAGGAGGGTGGGGGAGAAAGTCACCTTTACAAATATGACTGGAATAGGAGTAGGGAAAAAGTCACAGATATAAAAAGTTAGCAATACAAAGCTTAAGAAGAAAAAACAAAACACTAATGCAATTTAGAGTTTCAAAAGAAGGGCTTCTAGGAAGAGAGTAGATAGTTCTCTGTCCTAATCTAACCTTATCAGAGGTTATTTGGTACCACCTTGGCTTAAGAAGGAAATTGATAACATGAAAAGCATAAAGTTTCCTAAGTCCATGACATGAGAATCAAGCTGTATGAATTGGACATTCTTCCCCAGGGGGAAGACTCAGAACAGATAGAATAATTGTCTTTAAATTTCTGGAGGGCTGTCAAGTAGAAAAGAAAAATTAGACTTATTTGACTGCAGACATCAGAACCAAAAGGGGTGGGAGTTATAAAATTATTAAAGTAGCAGTTAGGGTCTATGTCAGGAGGGGGTAAAAAAAAACTCCATAATAACTGGATTCAAAAGTGGATTATTGCTTAGAAAGGTGGTGGACTTCCCCTCCCTGACCCTCTCCAAACAGAGGCTGAATGACCACACTGATGAAACATGTTAAAGTAAGGATTCTTTTCACATGTGGGGTGTGGGCTGGATTACATGGGCAATGAAGTCCCTTTCAAATTCTGTGATATCTTTGGACAAAATCAATTAAATATTTTTTGTACTAAGGTTTAGAAGCAACCCGACTAGAAGTTATGCGGGACCTAGTTTTTCTATTCCATACTAGACAACCCAGAGGCAGGACTGATTTTTATTGCAGAGGGGTATCATGTATGCTCTGGGAGTCAAGGGAGTTGTGTTAAATACAAATTAATTCAGTAATTCCAAGATAAATTTTTGATTATTGAAGAAATCATTTTAAAATGCTGCAAGGTTTAGTAATCAATAACTAGAAGGGGTTAGTAGACAGACAGCACAAGACAAGGATGAATAGAAATCTAAAAAATGATGTTGCTGAAGATAAAAGGGAACATATGCAGTGGACTCTTGAAAATCTGACAGGATAAATATCACCTAAAAAAGGAAAAGAAAACTATTTTTTACTAACAGCATCATCTTTAAATCAATTTCATTTCATTCTCTGGTTTCCTGATCATATCTCTTGCTTTCCTACTATTCCTATTCCACCTTCAAGGTTGCCCATCTTTGATAGTTTGTATTCTGATTAAAAAAAAAAAATTCTAAAAGGGTTCCATAAAGAGAATAAAATTTGGATATAATGAACACAATATCAAAGCCATAAAGTGTGCTGTTATTTTAGCAAAAAAAAATTTTTAATGCATGTATGACATCTACAATTTATTATTAATAACTGGCATTTTAATAGTGCTTTAAAGTTTGCAAAACATTTTACATACATTAACTCATTTGATCCTCACAACAACCCTGTGAGGTAGGTACTGTCCAGGTATTAACCCTATTTTACACATCAAGGAACTGAGGCTGATAATTAAAAGTTACTTGTCCAAGGTCACATAGCTAGAAGTGTCAGAAGTGAGATTCCAATCCCAGCCTCTTATTTCCAAATCCAATATTCTTTCCACTATGCTGCAAATATTATCCTTCTGAAGGTTTAAAACTC